>BEXV01000277.1:191492-206308 GCA_003118195.1 Hemicentrotus pulcherrimus | reverse complement strand
AAAGGGAATAGATTAAAAAGTAAAAGTTAAAGACAGATTTTTTATAAAAAATAATCTTGTGAGGTTAGAGAGCTCGATGATAGATTTCACTCATCTCCTGAAACAGAAGAGTTCAATTCCCATTTAAAGCCACACTTTACTTGAAGCTCTACCACAAAATTCCCTCCAGCACCATCTCAGGTCAGCCGTAGCAGTATAGTTCTGTCAATAGCTGCGCTGTTGGTTCTTGCAGGGAGTCCTCTGTCTACCAAGTAGAAATTAGGTATTGGGTTATGCACTGTGGGCAAGTTCACCATAAGATGGCGCTGTGCAATAAACAGTGTGCTATGGCAGAAAGATAATCCGTTCGGTATCACTTTAACTCTCAGTAGACGACATTGATGAACCTCCTGTAAACCACTTGTCCCAACTCCCAAGTATCCATGGCTTTGTACATTCTCAAACATTGTTAATTTCATGTCAACGTTAACTCATTACCTATACCCTTAAGCTTTCTGACTTGTCCAATTAATTTACAATGAACTGGAGGTGGTGGCGCGTATTATGCAGGCATCACTAATTTCCCAGTGATCAGTCAGTGCAAGAATTGGGTGATAAACCATGTGTTAAAAGGATAGACTACAGGCCTTGTCATGGTTTAATTCCTACATGAGAAAAGAAAAAGTCCTCTACCATTCTGAAAAGTAGGAAATGATGTACAGGAACATGTTATACACTGTTTGTTTTTGCTGATATGTCAATATTGGTATACCATTGGTGGTTGAAATTCTGCATTTTGATTGTTTAAATAGTAAGTACATGTACCAAGATTGGTATTCTCCACATGGGATTTCTGTGATTGTTGCATCTTGCCATTAAGAAATGATATGTAGTTAAATATTGTTGTTTAGAAGATAAGAAGTAACATTTATTCTTGCTTTGTAGTAAGCCATATATGCATGATTAGTCTGTTTCTGTCACCATTTAAATCTTTGTCAAGAGATAGTTTAGATATTAACCCAAACATTAATTTCATTTTTGTAATCTTTGCACTCATTTTGCAGGAAGGAGAAATCTACAGACCAAGTCATTAAACCTGTCAACCTTGAAGCATTGAGCAAATGGGTCGGTCATATACCTGGAGATGTCGTCTCCGACATGGCCAGCCTCGCCCCTATGCTGTCCCGCCTCGGCTACGACCCCTATGCCCGCCAACCCAGGTACGGCGACCCCGACCGATTCGTACTGGACAATGAGCAAAAGATCGCCGACAACGCGGCAGGATTCAACGAAAACCTCAAGAGAGTTTACCGCGAGAAAGACATCGATCAGCAAATAGAAGGGCCCCAGGACCCAAGGCAAGGTCAACAAGCGCAAGGGATGGACCAGCGGGATCGGGGTGCGCAAGATCATTTTCCTAGGGCTCCCCCTGTTGACAGGAGAGACCCCAGGCAGTACGCGAGAGACAGGAGGAATAAAAGAAGAGAAGGCCCGTATCCGGTACCCGCATGATAAAGGGCTCGTAGATTAGCTGTAGGATGTATATATTTATAAAATATTTTAATATTTGGGAATAAAACAGAAAGTGCCAATGGTTTGCTTATCAAGAGGATGATGATGTGTATTCCAGCCATTTCCTTTTTTTTTATTGATCAGGTACTAGATAGAAAATAGAATTTTAGAAGTTCTTGACCATATTGTAGAGCAAGAAACAAAGGTTATCCTTGGTAAACATTTAAAACAATAAAGATTGAACATATTAGCCCCAAAGATCTTGTTTTATGTGTTCGATTTTCATGTGAAGATCCTACATGTGTTTGTATTTCTGTATAGTAAAATGTAGAATTAACGAAAAAGACCCTGTTTTGTATTAAACATTCAGGGAATATTTCAGAGAAGAGCTTGCCCTAGGCTCCCCGCTTAAATTTGTGTGAGGACCTCCTGCTGCTTGTAGTTTTTGCTTTTAAAGGCACACTGTCCTACTTGTAGCTACTTGCTCCCTCTATATAGAAAACTTCCCCAATCGGTGCCTGTTTTTCTTATGTTAAATGAGAGCTGAGTTAATGAGATAGCCACCTGTCACAGTGACCTTTCTGGCTCGCTTGGTGGTCTAATCCCTTCTGGCTGAAGTAGTAAAGCCTTCCTTTAACCATGAGATCGCTTGTGGTTTAAAATTTTGACTTTCCAAAGTCAATCCCTACGGTCACTTCAATACCACAAGATAACCACTACTTTAAAACCACCACTAAACCTACGATTTATGGACTGCCGTATTAGCTTAAATAATAGAGATACAAGTTAATCTGTGTCTGGCTGTCAGCAGTTGATGGGCTTTCTCATTTGAGCTGATTTGGTGATAACGGCAAGTGATGGACATTACTTTTAAAGGATTAAGATTTGTAGAAAAGATTGACTTTTCCATGCCACAATGAACAAAAACTAGGTTATCAGGTTGATACTAATGTAGATGCCCATATTATCTGTTGAGAAACAGAAGGGAATTAACGTGTATCATTTAAAGCCCACCTCATACTGTATATGATGTGACTACGATAACATTTTGGAAGACTTTGCAATAGCATTTGATATAAACATTAAAACATGTAATACCTTAATGATCAAGGATCTAAATAGTCATGTGACCAATAAAATCTAGTATTCAAGGGATTTTATTACTCTTTGGAGAAGGTAGAAGCTAAATTAGCATAGCATCGTAGTGACGTCATACTGCTAATGCAATTGTCTACGATATGAAGCCGATTTGCTTTTAATAGAAATTGAATGCACAAACATTCCAGTTGTTAGTATTCTAATCACTATTTAGAACAAAAGTCAGGAAGATGATGATTTCCAAACAAAATATAATTCCTAAAAAATTGGATCGCAGGAGAATTGTTTAGTGTGCGTTGGGCTTATCGCATTCTAGAGGTAATGCCCATCTGTCCCTCAACACATGATGTATCGTTGGCAGTCAGCAAAAGGCCGTACGGGCTGTTTATTGTCCATGGCCGTAATAGCCTTTTTGCAGGCAGCTGACAGTATTCTCTTTCTTACAATTTATTGTTGGGGTAAGATGAACCACTTATTGTACAGTTCACCTTGCTTCCAGGGAGAAATAGAACATGTATTCTTTTTTTTTCAAGGCTGAGAGCAAAACTCAATTTAAGAGTTTCTTTTGAAATGATTAGTATTACATGTATGATGATATCTCTAAGGGCTTTGGGGATATATTACGCTGATAGATACATTCTAAAGCGATGTGTTAAGTTATAGTGAACGAAAGTAGACTAAGGGTTTTGTAAGCCCCAGGGAAAAGTAATATGTTACCGTTTTCCTTGAAACAGGCCATTCTTTGTGTAAGGAAATGTTGTTGTGTTATTGAGGAGAAAATGACTGCCCAGAGCAAATATACTTAAACCTTGGATATGATGAGTTGTTTTCCCAACAAATTAATGATACATGTCTTTGATTCATTGGACTCGAGCCAGGGCTTTTCTTTCAAGAGATTTGATCTGCCAATGTTCGGCCGTCATTTTGTTTTCCCTTTTTTGGTTTTGATCAATAATGTGTTGATATTCTCTTTAAAGCCATCTCTAGCTCAAAGGCCATTTTATTATTAGAAAGAAACACATTTTGAAAGAAAAATGAGACGGGAGAAATTTGGTTACAGCCCAGTTAATATCCATGGTACCGATGGCCACAAGACAGACAAATATTGTCTCGCAGATCCTTTTTTATTTTATATTTCTGAGGGTCGTGAGACCAAAGTTCTGTTTCAACCCTTCTTGTGCTACCAATGCCATAAAGAAATCACATATATATCTCTTGCAACTCTTCAACTGTATTTTGTGTGACATATGAATTCTGTTAGTAGCTAGAGGGGCGTTAACTCAGATACTTTTAACACGGAGTTAAATCCTTCTGGCTCTGAAAAGATTACAGAGTTACAGACCCCAAAATATTCAGTCTGGGGGCCTTTCTAACATCTTGTCAGGAAGTGACTCCATGTGTAATTTCGGTTTCCTTCGCTTTTGGTCTCATGGAACTAGTGTCACCTGGGATATAACTAATAAATGATATCATGCGGGTATCAGAAGGGTATTAACTGTTTGTGAAATAGTGAACCGTTACAAGTTAAGGCCCTTCTGGCTCTCAGTAGACGATGGGGTTAGAGATCATCTTAAAGCCTGTCTGTACTGGTTTGGCCAGGGGGGATTAGACCTCCCTGCAAGGTCATTGACAGGTGGTTATCTCATCTAATCAGCTCTCACTTAACATAAGAAAAAGGGGATCATGGGATCATGGGGGACCAACAGGTACCGCTTAGGCATTGTTTGCTAGATAGAGGGCGCAAGTAGCTCGAAGTAGTGCAGTGGGGCTTTAAGTGAAATGGAATTAGTTATTTCCCTTTTGGCTCTTTGTGGATGATATGATTTGAGCCAAAAAGGCATTAACACAAAATGATACAAGTAACACCCTTTTGGCTCTAAGCAGACCAAAAAATGCATAATTCAGTAATTATTACATTACTAAGAGGTTTAAATATTTACCGATAGCCGCTCTAAGCAGGGTGTCAGCTTGTCAAGTTATAATTTTGATTTCACGTTTAGTTTATCTTTGACACAAGTTTTAAGAAGAGATAGTATTATCATTTTACTTTCAATTCAACAGGGTTATTCTGTCTTGTGTGGGTTTTGTTTTGTTTGTTCTTGTAGATATGTTTTTACCCTCAATTTTAAAGCTCAAGAATTCCCTTCAGATCAGTAAATACAAACTATGTCATGTCTCTATTCACTGACATTTTTAGTGTGTGCACAAACAACTTCAAGGCTGAAAAGAACACAGTGCAAATCAATGTAAAATACAAGTTTGTTGTTTAATATATTTAAGGTATTTGTTTAAATGTTGATTGTTACATAAGTTCTGTTAGTTAGTACCTCTTTTCCTTTTATTTCATTTCTGTCATTACAGGAACTCGGATTACATCTATAGTGTACCCAATTACCGTAACAACAAAATAATTTGTGTACAGCTAGAATATATCATATTAACCTTTAAAAAAAAAAACTACCTGGCATTGTGAAGGCTAACATTTAGGGAGAAGAAATACACATATTGTGAATGTCACATTAAAATTATCTGTTCGCCTGTCAGATAGGCCTCGCGATCCTTCTGATTGTACTGTTCCACATCCATTCGTATCCATTTAATTGCTTTACAAGAACATAATTGGTTGCTGATGACTTCATGATTGTGGCTTAATTAAATCCTAGCAGACGAGTTGGAAATACGATCTAATAATAGGAATGTTGTTGCAGTGCTCACATATATATATATTATTCCATTTGAGCTACATGATGAAGATCTATTACAAATAGCATTCATCATCCCTAGATGGAATTTTTACTTGAGTGGTATGCTAAAATCTGTTGTGATTATCAGACATGACAGATTGAGATTGGATTCAGACTATACAGTGTGACTCAAAAAAAGGAAACTCTGATTTATTCCTTGATATATCATTGTGATCAGTGCATATAGATGATGTCAAATATACTTTTTTTCTTATGTAGCCTGTTTTATTGTCTGTTCAGAGACAGAAGGGTGTTAAATCTGTGCTAAAGGATAACAATTAATGCCCTTCTGGCTCCAAACCTGACAATATTTCCTTTGTGATGAAACCGTAAGCAATTATACAATTTGATGTTGGTCAGCTGAACAGCATTATTCTTTTTAATTCTAACCAAATTTTCCTTGGCCAAGTTTGTCATTAAATGGATGGTCAATTGGTTGAATGGTCTTCGTTCAAACTATTGAAATGCACTCACATACTATAAAATGAACTCCTGATTTATCATTTGTCACTTACTTGGCAAGGACAATTTTGATATCCCCCCCCCCCTTTTTTTTCAATTGGATTGAATTTAGGTGAGAAAGTTATTAAATTGAAGATGACACTATCAACTATCTTACCATTATAATAAAGTTTAGCCATTTCACTTAGAGTCTTAGATATTGGGGCTTGAATAAGTCTTTCCTTTTTCTGACTCACTCTGTAGTGAAGTATAGCATCACATGGCATTATGAGGGTTAATGAGAATTTAGGTTTGATTTCCGGAATAGCATTGATGCATAATATAGTATATGAATAATAAATATTTCAGTTTGTAAGCCTGTAGATTGGTGTGATATTTTCATATATCATCTACCTTTTCCTCTTTTTTTTTTTGGGGGGGGGGTAGACTTTGGAGGGCAAATACTTGCTGAAATGCATAACTAATTCATAAAGGTTGTTAATGGTTGATTCCAGTTTGGACCCATTTTTCTTGAGGCTGAAGAAGGTCAAAAATTAATCATTCAAAAGCCTACCATCTTCTGATTTTGTGAGTTATTTATTTAAAGGGACACAGTATCATAGCCGTATTATTTTTAATTCATACAGCTACAATCTCTACTATCTGGAATGCTTGTGATAGCGTGGTGATCAAGAAACACAAATATATCGTGAAATGGATCTCATCAAAATGAAAGTGAAACCTGTATATAAAGACTGCTCAAAAGAGACAAGAAAGGGGGTCTTTATAGGCAATTGATCTTGATGTACAGGTTCCTTTTACTTTTCAATTAGAAACAATTTTTTTCAAAGGAAACAGAAAATGTGCTCTTTATAGACAGGTGGTCTTTCTAGACAGTTGTGTGCTAAAGCATATTCTACAGTATCTATTGTTATATACCTTCAAGCTTAGTAACATGCTATAGTCCACTGGTTGATTCTCATATTTTTAACACATATGCACAATTTCGGCATATTTCAATTCTAATAATTAGTTCCTATTTTCATGAAGTGACGTTAGTGAGGAAAATCCGCACGCAAATTGTATGCTATTTTCATTCACTACCGTCACTTCGTGAAAATAGGGACGAATAATATCCAAGCTTTGGCAAGTTTAAAATGTTAATCAATAGGTATGCAGTTCATTTTGATGATAATTTTTGTTCTTCCTTACATGGCATCTTTTTATATTCACTAATTTATTTTTCTTTATTCCTATCAGATATATATCTATATTTGATTGTTCACTTGTCAGGGTCTGTTAACATCCCCTTGCATTTTTAATCCTCATTATACCCTGGTCTACACTTTTAAGTCAAGATTTCATAGCATTAACAGGGCTTTTGAAAGAAAAAAACATTTTAGATTCTTTTAAAGTAATTTTTGTTTTTGTATTTTAACACAGAAGTTCCATATTATTGTAGATGTCATTGGGTTTGATAACATGAAGATTTGGTCATATTTTTTTATTTTTTAATGAAACAAATAAGTGACCAAATTAAGTAAGACTGCAAAAAACCTTGAATATTACGAAGCTGTATTATCAAACTATTGATTTTGGTAATGTTGTAGTTATAAGTTTGTCAAAGGTTATGTTGTTGCCATTTTAGAGATTTGTTTACAGTAGATATACTTTCTCGTGATGAAGTGACTATAGAAGGCTTAGAAAATACTCTTGCCAAACTTAAATGTATCTGTCATTTAATGCCATTCTTAGATCTGCATCGACAGATCACTTTTGCTATGTGACATTTCCATATTTATCGATTCACACATGCATGTAGATATTTGTAAAAAGTAGCATTTTCTGATAAAATTGATGTCTACAATGAAAGGGTTTCTTCAGTATTTGTAATTAACTGTGAATTCAGAGAAAATGTCTATTTTTATGCACTGTGTATGTGTGTTATGAAATTCAATATCATCTTGCATTGACAAGTTGCTGAGATCAAATTTGTGTTTACAACGAATGTTCAACGAATTTCAGATATCAAGATTCATGTTTGTACAAAAAACTAGGACCATTAGGTATATTGAAAATGTTTTCCATATTTTTGTTTTTCTTAAATCTCTTTCATTAATTTTGAGAGAAAGATTTTCTTTATTCTTTATTTTATTTGTAATGAGGAAAATGGTGTTTTAGTGTGTAAAATGTCTGTATTTGTTTATGCTGAAGGCAACTACAAAATACCCCTCTTTGTTAGATGATTTTGTTGTGAAAAGTATTCTGTTATTTTAAAGAAAGATATTATTTTAAGTATTATTTTTGCCATTTTTATGGAAACTTTCCTACTGACTCTCTCTCATGCCATGCTAGTTAATACAATAAACTTTATCTGAGGCAATCTCTAAACAGAGTCTGACTGTGTACATCTTATGAATGAATTTATATTATGTTTGTGGATATACTGTCATAATTATTTCATAAATATGATATTATTAGCCGTGACTATTTAGATAGTAATTATTTATTTATTTTTTGGTCTTTTTTTAAAGCAATCATTTTAACGATGTTTACCCTACGTGTTATCAGTGTCTGGGATATGGTGTAATATTAAAGCCCCAACAAAATTGCACTACAACGTGATCACGAACATGAAGGGCTTCGAAAAAGAAAACAAATCTTTGGGTGACCAGTTTTTACATATTCAATTTCCCTAATAGACTGTATAGTGTTATTAAAAAAAACTAAAAAAATGATAGAATAATAACAGATTCAAAAACTACTTACACACAATAATTGTTATACCGAAATGTGTTTTACAGCTGAAAGGGGTAAGTTGTTCATGTTGCAGCAAGACGAAAAACATACAAATTATTAAAGAAGGGAAATGTTCTTTAATGAGATAAATCCGAAGCATCCAGTGACATACCGTGAGCACATACGAGACAAAGTGAATTATCAATAATAGTGACTAATACAAATAATTAGTGGACTGCTACGTGTGACGTCCTTTTAAGGCACTGCCAGTGCCTTAAAAGGACGTCACACGACACACACACGTAGCAATCCACTGTGTCGACGTGCAAATCTAAAAGTCCCTATTGTTGGGGAATTCCCACAATCTCACTTATAACGAGAGGGATTGTTGACGTTCACCGGGTCAATGGTTGAGTACAGCAGAAGTATCGCATGTCGCTGAATGTCGGTGGGAATTCCCACTCTCTACAAACAATAATAATTTGTTTTCATACTCATATAACTCGTTACAATGTGTTATTGCGGACTGAAATATTATCACACACCTCTTATTGGGAGCATAGTCGCCGATAGAGCTAATTCCTAAACGTAAGTTCCAAAGAAGAAGCGTTATAAATTCATATAGTAAATCGGGTAGGCCCTATTAATCGAGGAATGCATTATATTTCGTGATTTTTAGTGCAATACTACAACAAGCCTGCAAAGTATTCACAAAAATATCTGACACTTTTGATTGAGTTGGCCTATTAATTCACCGATGTTCGTTTTTACACAGGTCGTGCGCCTGAGTTGTCAATGATGGCTACTTCTAAGCAGGCTGTCCGTAAGACTCTGGTGTGTCCTCTCTGTCTGAGCTTCTTCAAGGAACCCAAGATCTTGACCTGCTCCGTTACCTTCAGCAAGGGTGGTCACGAGACTCTCCCCGAGTCTCATCGGAACAAAGATGTTGTGCTGTGTCCTACGTGCAGGGGAAAGACTTCGCTTCCTGGTGGAGACGTTGGTAGACTGCAATCAAACATAACAGTCAGGTCACCTGAAGATGAGGAGACCCAAGGCCAGGTCTGTTCAAACTGTAATAAAAAAGACGAATCATTGCAAAGAAAATGGAACACATGTCAAAAACGTGACGACAAAGAATGTTTTTGTCTCAACTGTAACAAGTTCGTCTGCTTCATGTGTGGCATATCAGAGCATGCGAATAACGTCGAAGAGCTAGCATCTGAAGCGGATGCAAATATACGCGACGTTTACAAGTATGTCACATTCGTTGTAGACCAGCGTAAATGGATGCATAACGTTAAGGAACAACTCAAGGATGAAATAGATGCGGCATTTGAGGAATCAGTTAAGAAGTTGAAGGAAAGAAAGACGGTGTTGAAAAATAAAGTTGATCACCAGCTAGGGGAACTTGAGACTTCATTGGGAGACATGGAGGAGTCGGGTCGTAAGCAGATAGACCAGATTAAGGAAGTTCTGGACTCGGTTAAGAATGGTCTCGGTTTTCCAATCCAGACAGAGGCTCTGACTTCACATAAGGCGATCTGTCAACAGATTCAAGAGCTTCTAAGCCGGATTGAGCCCAATGAGGAGCTGCCTAGAAGAACTGCCGAGGAAGGTGGAAGAACTGTCTTCAAGAGTAAAGGATCGGATGCGCTCCAGTTGGGCCAGCTTCGGCAAAAGGAATTCAAATGGGTTCTGCGCACAGATGATCCGCTGCCTGTTGGAAACATCATGAACGGAATGGCAATATCACCAAACAATGAGATGGCTGTTGGTTGCCAGAAGGGAGGAATATTCTTATATTCTTCTGAGGGTATCATACAAGATCCCGTTCTGTCATCTGTTAAAGTTCGTGCATTAGACTTCATGCCTGATGGTGGATTCGTCATACGCGACATTGATAACAGAATTTTCTTGTACTCGGAACTTTGTGAAAAGCTTGATGTAACGTTTGGGACCATGGCCGATGCGGGAGATTCGTTTGGAGGTCTCACCGTAGGCAAGGATGGGCTAATCTTCGTAGGCTACAGCAAATGCAAGAAAATACAGGTATTTAAGCCAGCAGGGGGGAAGGCAATTAAAGAGATACCGTGTAACGGATTTGTACCCGCACAGATTTTTGCGATGACATCCAGTCAAGCGATTGTCTTCAAGCATTTTGGGAAAGAGGTACACGTGATCGACGATGTGTCCGGTGCTTGCATTCATAGCTTCAGCAAGGTTGATGAAAACCCTTACCCTGCTGTGTGTCAGGATGATTCCGTAATCATTGCATGGGTCAAGCACGATCCGGGTCTGTTGAGCATCGTCAAGTACACACAAAAACTGACCTTCATCAAAAACATTCTCACTGACTTCGAGATAATGACACCAAATCGAGCATGGTGTCATTTGCAAGAATTCAAGACGGGTGAGATTGCTTTCTGCACCCTTGATAGACTTTACATCTTCCATGAGACATGGAAGTAAGTTTCAGTGTTGCAGACGAAACTTGGAGTTTCACAAACTTACAAAGCCCAAACAATTAATGTTTAGATTGTTATTCGGTGAAGTGGAAAAATGCATCATATCAATATCGTTTACTCTTGCCTCGTATATAGCAGTGCACAAATTGTTATCATATACTAATCACGACCAGGTCTATAAACCTATTCCGGTTTAAGGCAGGTTTGTGTTATGAGTCATAGGATACAAAAGGCATGAGAAAATACAAAGAAAATACAATCATGAAATTTAAATCATTGTGACTTTACGAGAAAGCATATCGCCAGTAATACTAACAATTTGTATACCATAAGCATGTAAGAAATGTGTATATTACCTTTGTCACCGCCGAATAAGAAACGCGTATTTTATAACTTTTTGAGAGTATACAACCCTTTATACTTCTGCCTCAGCCATTTCAATATTTATATTATTGATGAGGATATAAGTGTTTTTCATCAACTTGGCAAGGATTGAGATGGTGTAATCACACTACAGCCATGCATTATTGTTCAAGGTATGGCCACACAGAGGGGCCATACAATTGGGGACCGGGGTAAAATGCAATGAATTATTGAGCAAAAATAAATTCTTTGTTTTTTGTTATTTGTGGGGGCTGCCTCCTACCCCAACCCCCGCTGCGTATCGTCATGATTCAGTGGCAAAGCAATGGCCTCGCAACTGTGAGGCCCAAGGGTAAAAAGCTGTGTCAATCAGCTATATTAGTGCCCTGTCAGTTATGACTGAAGGACGTAGGTCCCCTTGTAAACAAGCATAGTAGCATTCACAGGCTTTAGTAGTCACGCACAACAAACACTCGCCAATTATTATTAAATGAAATCTGAGAATGTATACTATTATTAAAATCTATTAGGAATAAATCATTGTCAAAATCATTCCATAAATTTGTGTTTTAAAAAATGATATCATTCCACCTTTATGACCAACAGTGTACCAGGTATAGTCCCAAAGAAATGGAAGATTTCTAAAACAGTCCCTTACACAAAAAGGTGATAGATCAATCGCAGGGGCTAGCCAAGAGCGGGCATGCGTAGGTTCGAGAATGTATTAAGGACTTGGTAACATTGTTAAGATGAGAGATAGTTGTGCTAAGGTAGTGACTTCAATGCTAGATGTACAATCAAAGATAATCTGAAAATTTGAGTGAAAACGGACCATTATTCATGGTACAAATAGGGAAAAACTGATCTGATCGATTCCTTAATTCTCCCAACTATATTATTACAATTTAATTACATTTTAGGTGAATGGAAATCGTCACAAAGCAATAAAATGGCTCTACATTCCATTACAGACATTTAAGAGTTGACAACAAAATGTATAGCCTGTTTTATGTCTTTTTTTCATGGAAAAACGGTTGGGAAAATTCAAAAATGGTTGGAAGAATTTACTGCTAATCACTGTTAGAGGGTGTCGTACATCGACCTTTTCAAAGAAAACCATAGATATCTTCGTGGTTTGAAAAAAAAAAAATCAGGATTTTTTGCATGTCAGAGGGTTAGTATAGTAGAAGGAATATAGTAAGTAACATTTTATACAAAAATTAAGCAAATTTTTTCATCAACCTTCAACAATTTTACCAAGTCATGAATTGAGACGGTTTGTGTATATTATGTAAATTGATATAATTATGTAAATTGTATTTTTATATATTGAGACGGTTTGTATACAGGTATATTATGTAAAACTGATATAATTTTGTACCTTAGATTTTATTTTTATATTTTTTAAATATATATATATATACTTTTTTTAATATACAATTATGTTAATATAAATTTGAAACTCCGGCCTACGATATATATATATATATATATCATACAAATAATACACAGCAGTGAGGGCTTTAGGCCTAGTAAGTTATCGCCTCGGGCGTGTTAGACTGTTCCAAAGGTACCTTGTGTGGGTCATTTTTTATTAATGCCCGAACAAAATGATGTGTATTATTTGTTTTATAAGATGATGTTTTATTTGTTTTATGAAATGAGGTTTTATAAAGCGAATTTACTAATGACCGGTCATTAGTGAAAGTCACGTGGTAGGCAAAATAAATGTCTGGTCACGTGTACGCTCTCAACCAATCGTTTGATTAGAATCCGCTTCATCATCTTATACATTGCATTAACCTTTTATCGAAATATCTTTATTATCGCGCCATAACATCGCGCCTTCTCCATCATATTTTGCACGGAACCTATTATTTACAAGCTTTGCTTTTTATTAGGTTCCTTCATATTTCACTATCAAATAAATTTATTTGTCTTCTTGTTAAAGCTGTTAGATAACTAGATCAATAACTAAATTTGTATCACGTTTGTATCTAATTTCCTTTCATGTGATTATAATTTACAAGGAGCTTTTTTATACTGTAATAAGTGTTTTGTGTGAAATATGGAACCAATAAACTGAAACTAAAACTTGCAATAAACTTTATCTAAGGCTATGCCAATGTACGTCTTATGAATTTATTTTTCTTTTGTGTGTGGGTAGATTGTCATTATTTCATAATGCTAAATAATTGATTAGCCATAGTTATTTGGATATTAATTTAGAGGTATCGTTATTTATTCATTAATGTCTTCTTTCAAATTAGGTTAGTGCAAAACCTCACACTATGAACATGACGGACAAAGAAAGCGGACAAAATATACAGTTCCTCAGGTAGACAAAGGAACGTCCCTTCACTGCAAGTTTTATTTCAGTTCAAATCCATAAAATCACATTTTTATGAAAGTGTAAAATACAGATCATTTTAAACAGAGAACACACACAAATTGAAACATGTTTACAAAATTTAATATACCAGAATGATAAAAAGTTAATAGAAATGAATTAGGGAAACTGCAAATGAAACCGTAAGGTTCTGTCGAGGCAGTCCCTGTTATTAACAAGCTCCAACGATGATTGCCTTTAAAAGATATAACTATAACGAAACGGTGTACAAAACATAGGAGACGTATGAACATGCATACATTATTATTTATTTAAAAAACAGATAAAGTATTTGTTAAAATTTGATTGTAAAGAGTTTTAAAAAAGTAGAATCACGGATATCACTGGGGAGAGAATTTCAAGTTTGGGGGCCGTTGTGTCTAAAAGTAAATCAAGAACTTGTTGATAGACATTTATTAATCAAATTATCATCAGGATTTCTATGGAATCACAATTATGAACGGATTGTTTAGATTTTATCATAATGGCAAGATTAATCGGCAGTTTATCAGTTTTTTGTTTAAAAACAATGAGTGATATTCAATATTGATTAAACCATATTTTTTTTTAAACTGTTGTTGTTTAAATAAGGGTTTTTCTTGTTACAATGTTGTCTCTTTTTTCCCTTATAATCCCATGTCTTCTGCTTCTCTTTCTCTCTCTCCATCTCTCTCTCTCCCTCGTTTTCTGTCTCTCTCTTTCTGTCTGTCTTTCTTTCTCCCTCTCTCTCAATTATTTCAGCCTTGTCTATTTTAGTCAAAATTGTATTCCAATACGATTGATATATTCTCTCCTTCCAATAGAGATAGAACAATAACAAAATCACAGAGAGAGAAAGAGAGAGGGAGTGTGGGGAGTTTTGAAGAGAAGAAAAAAAAAAGGAATGAATCGGATCGAGAGGGTAGGTGAGGGGTAGAGAGAGAGAGAGAGAGAGTGAAACGGAGTAGAGAGAGGGGGTAGAGTTGAATGAAAGGACGGAGAGGGAGGGAGGGATCGGGAGAAAAGGAGACCGCAAGACAGCACCTTAACAAGTCCCCCCCCCCCCCCCCCCCCCCCCCCCCCCCCCCCTCCCAAAAAAAAAAACAA
>BEXV01000277.1:147607-162562 GCA_003118195.1 Hemicentrotus pulcherrimus | reverse complement strand
CTAGACTGATTAGATAACGGATGAGACCAATATTTTCTATTCATTCCTGTACTGGACAAAAGTGGATACAGAGTTCATTCATCCTCTTTAAACCATTTCTATCTTTAATAAATCAGTCAATGTTTGCAAGCCATCGACTTTTTTTTATAAAAAAAGGAGATGAGAATGTAAGTCTGCATAAAGCATCTTTCATAAAAAAAGAGAAACGTAATCTCAGCACATTTCACTACGCAATTAAATATCAAGAAAATTGAACACAGTCAAACCCTGAAGAAGCGGATGAGGATAAGAATTAGTATGCTCATTCATGAGAATATACAGCAGAAGACTTTATATTGTGAGGGCAAGAAAGGTGCTACTAAAACCTATGTGTAATTTAATACCCCTCTGCCTCACAATCAAAGGCATATGTGACTGTTGATAATCATAAGCATTGTGAGATATGTGTCATAAGTGCATTCTAGTGATATATATTTGTTTTAATACTGTGGAGATAAGAAGCATTTCAAATTAAGAGTGCAAAAATTGCAAAGAAAATAGATTGCATCCACACAACAACAACAAAAATCGTCATCTGTGCGTAAGAAGGCCGTAACAACTTTTTGCTGTCAATGGCAGTGTTGGCTTTTTTGTAGGCACTTGACAAATTATTCATTCCATATAGGTGAAATTTGTATCCAGTGCAGTACCTCTAGAAATGCAAGACACATGTGAAACACAAAGTGCTTTGAAGGTGGTCACTTTGCATAAAGTGCATAATTACGACCCCAGTCACACCGCTGAACATAGTCTACACAGATTCCACAACCCATTGACTCCTGGCCATTTGGGATGATGTAAAAGTTTTGTGTTTGTCGGTATGTAATAATTCTTGTTGGTGTGACTTGGGTATTAAAGTTCATTATAGTGAACCTAGGTGCTGTGTACAATATGGATGATTTGAAGAAGGAAAAAAAGAAGCAAAAATACAGAAAGTGCATTCTTTCTTGGTGCTATGTACAACATAGGTGATTTCCTTATCTTTTTTTAAATAGTGCAAGAATACACAAGGTTGTTCATATTGATAAGTAAGATGCGTAGATCATATGAAGTGCTTTGGAGGTTAGAGGGTGTGCTTGTATACAAACAAAGCAAGCAGGTGCATTTCGATCACAGCACACTCTCTACTACCATGTGTTTCTGCACGGTTCCGGGGGACTCTAGATAGCTAGGGATGTGTAAACTACTGGCTTCTAGCACGGGACTCCCTCCCTTCTGCTCGCGTCTCAGCTTCTCCAGCTCTACGAGCAACATGCCGAGCTGCTCGGGGGATGAGGGGCGGGGCAGGGCGAGGTGGGGCGGGGCGAGCAAGTGGGCACATGCATGAGGGTGGGGCGTGGGGAGAAATACATGAAGATGAGATGCAGGTGAATGAATGAATGGAGATGGCACAAGGAAATGCATTTAACAGATTCACTATTCAAATCATAAACAAAGAATCAATGAATTTGAAACTAAGGATGAACATGGGAAAATGGTCCAAATGGAATGAGTATAGAAATGGGTTCTCCTTTAATGATGTGATATTGTACCAAACATAATTTAACCATGAAAAGGGGATACCAGATATGAAAATCTAACATTAACTTAACCAATACATCTTCTCCCATGAGATGGTATGAAATAAGAAATGCAATGCATTTTATCGACAGGTTTATGTCATAAACAATGTATCAAAACTTCAGATTAACATATACATGAATCTATGAAAACAAATTTTGTATAAAAATGATTAATTTTGAAATGATGCATGACTATACTGTTGATAAATACATTTTATATGAATTTTTTTAATGATTAAAAAAATATATATATGTAGCCCACCAATGCCTTCTCCCATGTAATGATATGATGTGCATTAGTGTAAATATTTCACCTTTATTACAAGTCCAAATTCAACTGTTTAAAGTTTACTAATGACATGAAACTTTCCTCCATGGTACTGACAGCATACAAAAGGTGACTGAGAACTAGAAAGGCAATTAATAGGTGGCTTTGAACAGATATGCTCTTTTTGCTGTCTGTTGACAATATGAGGATGTAAAATGATACAGCAAAGTGGCCAAGATGGGAAGAGAATATATGAATTTTTACCATTTCAATGATCTCCAGAGCTGCCTCAGGGAACGGTAGAAGCTTTGATATAGCCAGGTTGGTTTGATTGGTGAGTCCTGTGAAAATATGAGAAAATGAGAAGGTTGCATGAATGTAAGTTATTGATAAAATTACAGTGACAACATTTTCCACTGAATTCCTTTGTTCATAATGTGGTCATAGACATTCACTTGTTTCATAGATGTATGAGGTACTAGTTATTGTAATTGTTCTACCAGAGAAAACATGATGAACTTTTCAAACTGCGTGCACGTTTGTACACGGGCTAAGGCTATGAGACATCCCTGATCAACAATTTTAACTATACATATTCTCAAGATATAACAATTTATTTCGTTCTAAAACTTATGATTTGCCTTGCCTAGTTAGAACAAAGTGTTTTGAATTTAAGGTCATTCTAGGAACTGTACTTTAAATATGATCATGTAAATGCTGTATGGATTCAAAAGCCAAACTGAGCTAATCTGAAATGGTCCTTGGCTTTGGTAGCACCCTCTTCTACACAAATTTCCCCAATCACTTACCTAGCAATGCCTGGAGCTAAATAACACTTAGTTCCAATAGGAAATCTATTTATTCAGACGGTCAGTTCTCAGTCAATACTCAACATATTCAATTGATTTTCGACATTTGTACATTATTTTTGATGCTCTTTCGGAAAATGAAGTTAAAATTGAGAAATTCTCAAAATAGTTTTTTGATGATGTCACACTTCACCCCTCTATTTCTTCAAGTACTTACCTAGCAACGCCTGGAGACTGGAGCTCGCCTGGAGTAGCCTGTCTCCCGGGTCCGACTGGGGGAAGAAGACCGAGGGCGGGATGGAGGAGGATATCTCCTCCTCGAACCTGAAGCCCACAGACTTGAGAAGCTCCTGCCACCCCCTGACCGGCCCCACCCTCTTGGTGATGCTCGGCTGCGTGGTGTACATGGGGTTGGTCTGACCGCGGTTGATCCGCTGTAGGGATTTCTCAATCTGAAGGCAGAGAAAGGGGAAGTAAGATTGATTATATGGGTCACTTTACACGTAAAGAAGGCCTAGAGAATCTTGCTTTGCCAGGGAAAATTGTGAGGAGGAGTAGGGGAAGAAGAAGGATACTTTGAATGGACAGTCTGCAGACATTGTTGGAAGAGAGAGGAGTGAAAGAACTGGGAGTGGTGCTAATAGAGAAGGCTAGGAACCAAGGGTTGTGGAACAGCATGACCGCTAAAGTCAATCGATATGGCACTTAGACAGAGAGAGATATGAGAACGGCTGTGGTGATATATGGAGATGGGGAATGATGAATTGTGGATTGGATAATGAAGATTGACAATTAAGAATCTGGAGGAAGGATGCAAAAGAAAAATATCAGAAAGAAGATACGAGTTAGAGACAAAAGGAGGTTATCAAGTAGATGTACAGAGAGACAGAGACAGAGATAAACTGTAGGGTAGAAGAGATAGACTTGCATACAGAAAAGGGTAGTGTGAAGAGGGAAGGGGGGATGGAGACAGATACATGTAGGTTGATGTCAATCAAGAGCAGTGATAAAACAAATACAAGTAAACTGAGAAAGGGGAGAAGAAATTAATCACAGATAAACAGGCAACTTAAAGCAAATGTATGAGAGTTCTGTCAAGTACTTTTATAAATTAGGAAATCAAAGAAAAAAAATTATAGGATCTTAAATATGAATGAAATTTTATATATTTATCTAAGTATTCAAAGTGATTACTAACCAGATGTAGCAGCACTCTCAGGGCATCTCTGCACTTGGAAGGTGTGGTCAGGACATCTCCAAGGGCGTTACCAAACATGGCACTCTTGTTGCTCAGCCTTGCATCACATCCGACTAGAGCAAACCCTGCCCAGTTGGACGGATGCGCAAACTGCTTCACCTCCCTGACGCTCTTCATTGCCTCGGCCACGGCCACGCTGGCCTTGCTCCCGCCCAGGAGCTTGTCGTAGAGTGCCCTGACGAAGACTTGAACCGCAGACTCTGGCATGGACCAGAGGGGGACCAGGACACTCTGGGCACCCGCTGCCAGGAACGATCGGGCCAGGCCGATGACGGAGTCAGAAGTGATGCGGCTGCCACCGCCACGCCCCTCGTTGCCTTAGGGACTAAGGACCACAAGCTTAGCAGTGAGGTGGAGATCCAGGATGTCAGCTGCTGTTAGGAGGAAGTCACTCAGGGAAGGGATGTCCGAGCGGGAGCCGTTGCGGGCGTGGGGCTCGGGACTGTTCATGTCGTTCAGGTCCAGCTGCTCAGGAGAGTTGGGACTATTGGCACTGAGGTTAGACAACAAGTAGAGAAAGAAAGCAATCAGTTTTCCCTCCAGAAATATCAATTCCTATCAAAGCTGAAAGACAGTTTCCAGAATGCATTAAAATCATATCTCACACACTGCTTCAGTATTTTTAATAAAGCATATCTTATATTTGTGGCAGAAATGACATTCTTATACAATCTCTTGTGACTGCCTAGAGCCACACTAATATACTGAACCAATGACCTCCCAAACTGCTACACACCAAGCTCAACTAGTCAATGGTCAATCCATTTTTCAAACAAGAAGATGTTCAGATAATAGTAGACAATTATAGATGTAGTAGAAGAAGTAAATCTACCTTGAAACATGGATTGGAGAGGCACTCTGTATCTGGGTAGGATCTTTGGGTGATAGCACCAGAGCCGATAGCTTCCAGGAAACATGAGTAGCAAAATGGAGGCACTCGGCACTCTCGATGGCATGAAGGACTCCCTCTTTGGTGGCCGAGGCACCAGTCAGCGGTTTGACCCCAAGCAGTTCTGATACAGTTGATGCCTCCTATTAAGAGCAAGAAGCAAAATTATTATTTTAACAGAAAATAAGTTATAATGGCGAAAATAACTTTTCTTTGGATTATTGTATTTCCAAGAAATTATACACTTTGTTATTCAGCTCTCTAATTTTCAGCTCAGAATTACTGTAAAGCAAAAAAAATATGTCCTGTTAGAAAAACAGAAAATTCTTGGGGGGGGGGGTGAAACCATATTTAATTAATTTGTTAACATTTAAACTTTATTTGTCACATCCTTCTGCTACTACTAATCATCTTAAATAACAAAATACAGCAGCTACAGAGATGAAATCTTTCATGGACACTTCTCCAACTGATGACTATTTCATTGTGATCAAAGTTTCTTGTTTAATAGTTGTATACTTCTGATAAGCAAATCTGGATTTATCTAGGAATAAAAGCGGTTATATTCTGTCACCATCGAATTGGCCTTATGGTTATATATTATCAATGAATCATATTCACAAAACTTTTAAAAATCTATAAAGTCTATTTCCAGCAAAGGTTAAATACTACACTAAACATATGCAGAAAAAAAAAATAGAATAAAGAAAATCAGTTTTTGCATTGTTTCACAACATTCATGAGAGTCCTGGGGTCAACCTTTGACCTTTGGATCTATTACCATGGCAACAGGTACATCACCCCGAACTCGAGCTGAAACTCGACCAGGATGTAGATGGAATGATGAATCATATTTCAAAATTTAACGACTCCCGTAGGAGCAATCAGCATAAATGTAACCAGTTTTATCTCAACGAAACAATATCCCTGGGTTGTAATAACTCAATATGTGTGATTCCCGTAAGAGGTCTTTAGGTAAAAGAAATTTACAACCTTGCAAAGTCTTTAGCTACTTTTTTATTCTCTCTAACCCCTTGATAATTTGATTTTATTATTGAATTACAAACAGAACCATATTATCTGGAATACATAAAATCTACATGTATGGTTCCCTGAAGTGTAATTTTTCAATAATTATAAAGATGTACCGAGAGAAAACATTGCTTTACAAGCAGGAAAATGCAGTTCTTCACTTAAAGGGATCGGGTAACTTTGTCCTGGATTTAGCTCATGCTGCAATCATAATTAAAAACCTTTAGGTCAATCAGGAATCCCATTACCTTTGTAAGCCGATTGCCCGTCTGATTATCAAGATATTCATGATTGGAATTCGAAATTTCAGTCTATTGGAAAATATGAGTATGGTAAAACCAGTGACTCAGATTTTACTTTTTTGAAGCACTTCATGATCATTTTGAAGTGCTTCAATATTGCGCCATATCACAGACACTGATAACATGTATAGGGCCATGCATCTCAGATTTGTAAAACTGGAAACATTGCATTTAAGATGTTCATCTCTTGATGTACAGTTGTAGCTAAATACCAATAAGATGTTTAAAATAGACAAAGCTGATTTTTGGTTCTGTTGATTAAATTGTATTTTAAACAAACTGGCTTGAGAAATTCTGATCGTTTATCAAGCAGTCGATTGGTAGTCTAGATTAGCATGAAAAATGGGAAGACACAAACTGTAAATTTCTCTGTTTATTATTGTGTGTTTAGACATTGGTTTCTGTTTTAGGTTTAATGGCAGGTGATTTTCACTAAATCTATTCATTGTAAAACTAATCGCTTTTTAAGAAAAGGTTGAGTTCTGGGGAGAGTTGAAGACTAATTTGTGATCGTAATCATTGTGATTACGCAAGTGTGGAAGATAAATTGAATTGAATTTCCATAAATCATTGACTGACCTGTTCAGAGCCAGCCATACCGCTCCAACCCCACTTGTCGATGACGCTGGTAGGAAGCTTAGGGTTGGCCACCACGAGGGCGGGCTGCATGCCACTGCTGGTCGGAGATCGCTGCTCCCAGTACATGTTGAGGTTCAGCGCACGGAGCGAGGGGACCATCCGGATGTTAAAGCGCTCGTGGAAGGATTCGGTGGAGGACCCGCCCTTGAGGATGGAGAAAGGCACTAAGTACAGGTCTCCTGATTTAGAAAGAAAACGACAAAGGAAACCACGAGAGGATAAACAAAGATGGTTTAATTACCCACAACTTCATAGATATAACTGCTCAGAATCTTAATTTCAAATAGAGGACATTACAAGATTAGGATGGAAAAGCACAAGAGGTGTTGAAAAAGTGAACTTGATCTTGGCAGCGACCATCACACAATGATGATGATGATGGCATGAGGTATTCAGTTTCATTTTCATTGTAAACGATGCTAACATTTTAGGTAGTCTAACAGATTTCAAAAACCTGGATTGTTGTGACATGAATGTTTCATTAAAGCATTTCTCATAAGGACAAGAGAGATATTGTTTGAGATATCCAATGTTTTTTTTAAATGAAAGATATATATTTCCAGTCGTTACTAACCTTCTAGCACCAACACCAGATCTGTTCTTGGCGTATCAGGTCCATTAGGCTGTGGTAGGGCATCTTCTAACGGTGCAATTAAGACATCATACAGCGCCCTCAACGGAGGCTTGCCAGACCACGACTTGTGCCTCAGAAGCTTGTTGGCTGCTTCTCGTCTGGCGATGCTCCCTTTGAGGCTTCCCAAGCCTCCACTTAGCTGACTTGCCAGGCTGGCAATGCTACGGGATGAACTGTTGATGATGTTATTGCGGTTGGTTAGACGCAGGAAGCCGCTCCGGTCAGAGTCCAGCTTGGCGGACAGTTCTTCCAAGTGCTGCTGCAGAAGATCGTCGGCCTCCGACTCTGTCTCGCTGGTGATGTCCCCATTGTAATGGATGTGGGTGTCCACTCCCAGGGCTTCCCGGGCATGACTGATGTACTGCTCCAGGAGTGCGGTGCAGGAGTAGGAGATGCCATTGGTCAGGTTCAGGGAAGGCAGTGAGGTGGTGGATGAGGCTGTGGAGGATTGGTCATCAGCCTTGGTGTCCTTGTCAATGTGGGCTAAGTCACAATCATGGAACTTGACAATACCTGCAACATGAACATTATCAAAATGAATATTTTCAATTGGAAAGTTTGTAATCCGTACTAGAATATTTATGTAAATGATTCATTCATTAGAGGAAAGGAGGGCAACTTCAACTGATTAAAGAAAACCCATGGATGTTCCTATCATAAACAAATTTGAGGATAATGTTACATTTAAAGATAGGCAAAATATCCTGCTTTTAACCAATTGGATATTTCTTTTTAGTCAAGTCTGTTTTTCCACAGACTCAATTCCCACTCAATCTAAGACTAGTGTAAAGCTGAAATCCTAACAGTATTTTCGAATTTAAAGAGATTAACTATTTCAAACCCCACAGAAATTCCAAAAGGGAAAGAAAGGGTCTCACCATCCGTTGGATTCATCAGCCAGCTATACAGATGACCGTCAGCAATAGAGAAATACAGGATGTGAGCACTCTGCCTGCTGACAAGGTCCTGTATCTGATCATTGGTAATGAGAGTCGTGTCCATAGATGCCGTCTCTTTTCCAGTCTGACGTTCCATCAGCAGGTCCACAAAAGCTCTTGTCCGTCCGCGCTCCGCGACTGCCAAAGCTTCATCAGCGCGGTCAAGGGCCACTAGGACACGCTGAAGGGCTTGATAGGATGCGGACTGAGCATCAAAGAGCGAAATCTTGTATTCTCCACTTCCATGGGCGTCTCTTCGGATCTCCTCAAAGATCTCTGCAGCGCGGTAGAGCTCATGCTGTGCATCCTCCAGCTTTGAGATTGACCAGAGGGCAAGACCAAGTCGGTGTCTGATCTTGGCTTCGTCCTCCCTGCGACCGAGTTGGTTTGCAATCTGCAGTCCCTGCTTGAAGTATGTGACGCTTTGAGTGTGGTTACCCAGGGCATGGTGTACCCTACCTAAGCTGGCATAGGCCAAGGTCTTTGCTACTCTATCATTGACCTGGGCGGCTATACTGAGATGCTGTTCTTGGTAGACAATTGCTTTCTGGTAGTTACCCAGTGACTCATGGGTCACTCCTAGGTTACCAAAGGCCCTACCCTGACAAGAAAGGTTATTGGTTTCCTCTGCAATCTTCAAGTCATCCTCATGAAACTCAAGAGCCTTCTCAAACTCTCCCATTTGCTGATACACACCACCAAGTCCACAGGCAGCGTCGGCCTGCCCTGCTTTATCGTTCGCTTCAAGTGTTATCCTCATTTGATTTTCAAGACAAGATACCGCTTGTTCAAAGTTGCCCATGAGACTATGTAGACAACCAAGTTCACCATAAGCTGATGCTTTGGCTGTTGCAGAGTTTGTTTCATGTGCTAAAAGTAGACGTTTTTCATAACAGAATGAGGCTTGTTGCAGGTTCCCTAGTGAGCGATGGACATTCCCAAGACCATGGTAAGCTTTGTCCTGCTCTTCTAGATTCCTTATACTTTGTGCTATGAGTAGATACTGTTCATAACACTTTATTGCTTCCTCAAGATCATTCAGTGCTTCATAGCACTCTGCAAGGTTTGCAAATGCACTTGCACGATTTTGTAGCACCACATTGCCTCCTACTTGTTCCAGAGCTCCAAGTTGTTCCTCAAAATAACCTAGAGCATCTTCAAATAGGTTCATGTTCATTTTGGTAATACCAAGATTGCCATATGCTTGTGCCTGGATGGGTCCATCGTTAAGCTCTCGTGCCCGCTCCAGTTGTTCCTCATAGCATTTAAAAGCATCAAGGAATTTTCCTAGGGAGGTATGTACAGCACCTAAGTGGCTATGAGCCTTGCATTCTCCTTTAAGATCGTTCAGCTCTTGATACAACTGCAATTCTTGCGTGTGGTGTGCCAGTGCTTTGTCATAATGTTTCAGTTTCCTCTGAGCAGCACCAAGCGCACCAAAGGCAGTTGCTTCCAGTGCCTTGTTGCTGACTACTTTCGCGAGTTGTAACTGTTGCTCATAGAACCTCACTGCACCTTCTGTATCCTTTTTGGCCATGAAGATGTCCCCAAGGTTTCCCAAAGCCCTAAACTTGCCAGGAGCGTTCTTGACCTGTTGCGTGATTGTCAAGAAGCACTTCTGGCAGTCTTTAGCCCTCTCAAAGTTACCCAACGTTCTGTAGGCCAGACCTAGATTGCAATAGGCCCTTCCCATCCAAACTTTGTCTTTCTGATCCCTGGCAAGCAAGAGATCTTTCTCATAGTATTGAACAGCAGCCTTATAGTTTCCTAAGGAGTAGAGAGCATATCCTAGATTATGGTATGCTTTGCCTTGTCCTTCTAGATCTTTTACCTCTTTGGCTAATGCAAGGTATCTCTCATAGAAAGGAATTGCTTGTTGGAACTCCCCTCTAGAACTGTGATAGTTACCAAGGTTGCTCAACGCCCTTGCCTCACTGGCTTTGTCCTTCAATTCACCCGCTATTGACAAATGGCTCTGATAATGCTCCATGGCTTTATCCTTGATGTTCATAGCCTGATAGGCCACAGCGAGATTACCATGGGTGCATGCTTCTGCACCCCTATCGTTAACCTCACGCGAGATGGTCAGCTCCTGCTTGTGATACTTGATGGCTTGTTCATGCTGGTTCAAGGCGCTGTACGCATTGCCCATGTTACCATACGCACGTCCCATGCTGGCGCGGTCGTTCATCTCCGTGGCTATGTTCATATGTGCTTTGTGCCACTTCAATGCGGTCTCGTATTGTCCCTGCTGCTGATAGACGATCCCCAAGTTGGAACACGCCCTGGCTTCCGTGACCTTGTCTTTGGTGCTGAGTGATATATTGAGTTGCTGCTCATGGCACTGCTTACCCGTGTTCAGATCGCCCGAACACCTGGCAGCATGGCCAAGTCCCGCATAGGCTCTTGCCTCCATTGCACGATTTTCCTGTCCCTTCGCAATCGTCAGCACCTCACTGTGATAATGTGATGCCTTTTCAAAGTTCCTCTGGTAATGGTAAGCGCTTCCTAAATTACTGTAGGCCCGGGCCTCTTCGGTTCTATTCTCCAGCTGCTTGGCGATGTCCAAGTGCTTTTTGTGGCACTCCAGTGCCTTGTCAAAGTCTCCAAGTGCGAGTTGGACTGCGCCAACGTTCCCAATCTCCCGAGCTTCAAACTGCTTGTCGTTGAGTTGTCGT
Organism: Hemicentrotus pulcherrimus; assembly: GCA_003118195.1. NCBI lineage: Eukaryota > Metazoa > Echinodermata > Echinoidea > Camarodonta > Strongylocentrotidae > Hemicentrotus > Hemicentrotus pulcherrimus. The sequence goes on along the minus strand of BEXV01000277.1, from coordinate 151,514 downwards.
GCCAGAGTGACACACTGCTTGTGTGTTGTGAGTGCATTGGGGAAGTCTCCAATTGCTGAGTATACGTGACCTGCAAACAATGTAAAAGGATAAGGTGATGAGTACAAGTGATTTTCTCATATGTTCTCTATCATAATACCACTGATTGGTATTGGTTTAAGAATAGCACAAAATCTAATGAAGATTTGGAAAGGAGTGAAATGCATACATGTACAAAGCAAATTAATCCTAATGCAGATGGGGCTCACATTCGATTCACAGCTGATCAGTGTTGGACATAATAGAATATGTTTGTCATTTTGAAACTGGTGCAAGCAAAAGAATATATATATTTATATAATTACTTTGGACAAAGCAAAACAATTTTCTTATCCTGCTAGTCTGCTTTACAATGATGATGAAATGAGACAATAACTACCTTAAGTAAACTTTTGTGCTATTGATGTACAAATGTGCCCTACTTTTTAAATGCAATGGGGAAAGAGAGGAAAGAGAGGAGATGAGAGGAGAGAAGAGGAGAGAAGAGGAGAGGGGAGGAGAGAAAAGAGAAGAAATGCGGAGAGAATGATAGAAGTTAAGTTAAGACAAGACGAGACAAGACAAGACACGACAAGAGAGGGAGAAGAGAAGAGAGAGCACTCACCTAAACTACTGAGTGCTGATGCTGCAACGTTCCTGTCTTTCTGTTTCATAGCTAGGTAGAGTTGGAAGTGATGGTGAGTTAAGGCTTCCTTGTAGTTGCCCTGGGAGAAGTATGCTGCTCCCAGGTTTCCATGGGCCCTACATTCACCCACATGGTCACCTGGAGGGGAAAAAGGAAGCAGCGAAATTATGATACTGTCATGGATGTGGAAAAGGTTTCACATCATCTTTAGTGTATCAGAAACCATCTGGTACCTCTCACAGTTCACTTCATAATCTTGAATGTAGACTTTGCATTTAATTTTCAACAACACTTTCTGTGCCAAAAGTGTACATCTTGACCAAGAATTCTATGCATCCAAGGACGGCTATTTTGTCTTCAGAAACAGATCGGTGTAGCAATGACTTCTACTAGTCAAGAAAGGGTTGAACTGCCATATGAAGATCAGACATTCTACAGAATGATAATGACTCATTTCTTGACCAAGATAGCTGAGACAAACCACTTTTCAAATAGTATCAATATCAATCTTTACTTTACCAGAAAAAATCATCCTCCCCCCCNCATATCAGGGCCCAGTTTCACAAAACTTGTCATCAGTGACAAATGACAGTTTTTGTTATAAGCTACTGAAATTGTTGCGTCTGATTGGTTATCATCAGATTTGTCATTTTTGTCATTTGTCATTAAAAAAAGGCTTTGAGGAACACCCCCCTGATCGATCATGCCCAAGATTTTAGTTTATCTAATAATCGTACTGAGATGACAGCCCTAAAACAATTTTGATCGAACGAAACATAAGGAACAATGATCTTTCTGATGTAAATGCATGATCATAGCACATACACCATGATACTTGGTAGCGTATGGAACACCAAATGATCAACTACCTTAGACAGGCCTAGTAGCGTAATTCACCTGTAAGATATAAATTCTGTGAATTCCTCATGTGAAACCTCACAAGGAAAGATTAGTAATACTACTCTTTGACTAAATATCTCTTCACTTTCCTACTAACATTAAAAGAGCACATTATCAAAGCCTATCTGCACTAGTCTGGCCACGAGGGATTAGACCTCTCTGCGTGGTCACTGACAGGTGGTTATCTCATCAAATTAGCTCTCAATTAACATTAGAAAAAGGGGACTACGCCCCCATCAACGGGTACCACTATCTTAGGCATTGTTGGCTACATAGAGGGCGCAAGTAGTGCAGTCCCGTTTTAAATGAATCCAGCCATCTTTCCCATGGCTCTACAAGATATTTTTTTTGCTGAATTCCAAACCATATTCTAGTGTGGTCTAGTCTCTCACCTAATGAAGACATAAGCTCATGACATCCAGGTGTCTGCCACAGCTTAACGTTGACTGGTAGCTGCATGCCCCCTTCTCCATCCCTGCAGTACTTGGACTGCACATGCTGGAGCTATTGAGAGGAAGATATGAGAAATGGTAACCATTACATTATTTATTCAGGAACATAAGAGCAATAGCCAAGGCCTGAGAAAGGTTACAAGGGTATTTGGATGAATCAACATTTGCTGCGGCAACAATTGCTCTATGATTTGCTTCATCACTATATATGGCGAAGGTGAGAGTTAGGATTGCAATCAGGTTTTTTTAATTAAAGGGATAGTTGAGTTTTGTTGCAGAGGGCGATACACAGAATAATTTTTTTGTGTGATAATGTAAAACTGAGTGTCAAATTTGAAAGAATATGAAATTTAAATGACAACATCATCTTTGTTTGATCAAAATCAGTTCAGAAACGATGGCAATATCCATAAATATAACCATTTGTAATATTTGTGGTGCCCCTGCAAATATTCTGTATTTTGAACCAGCGGTTGAAAATGGTTGAAAAACGAGAGCGTATTCAATCTAAATTTACACATTTTGGGGTCTAAAACTACCTTCATAGCAATTTTAGGCCCTAAAAGAGCACTAGAAATGTCATAAATAAGAATAAGAGCAATAACCATGCACTTTGAAGGCATTTGCAGTCTTCAACAAGAACTCAACTATCCCTTTAAGGTTCAGGGATGGAATTGGGGTTATAATTCTGAGAAGTCATTCTACCACACATTATGAAATGACCCTCTAGCAGCTACAGTATCTAATCAGACTTCCTAGATGTTTCTTCACTACAGATTGAAACCCTAGACTGATTAGATAACAGATGAGACAACTATTTTCTGTTCATTTCTGTACTGGACAAAAGTGGAGACAGATTTCATTTGTTTTCCTATTTAAACTATTTCTAAGTTTAATAAATCAGTCAATGTTTGAAAAACATTGACTTTCTTTGTAAAAAAAAGGAGATGAGAATGTAAGTCTGCATAAAGCATCTTTCATAAAAAAGAGAAACGCAATCTCAGCATATTTCACTACACAATTAAATATCAAGAAAATTTAACACATTCAAACCTTGAAGAAGCGGATGAGGATAAGAATTAGTATGCTCATTTATGAAAATATACAGCAGAAGACAAATTTCTTTATGTTGTGAAGGCAAGAAAGGTGCTACAAAAACCTATGTGCCCAGTAAGGACTTAATACCCTTATGCATCAAACCAATGGCATATAGCATTGTTGATGATCATAAGTATTATGAGAATATGTCATAAGTGCATTCTAGTGCTATATATTTACTTTAATACTGTGGAGAAAAGAAGCCTGTGGAACTAAGAGTGCAAATTGTACAGAAAAATAGATTGCATCCACACAAGAAATCGTCGGCTGTGCGCCAAAAGGCCGTAACAACTGTGTATTGTCAATGGCAGTGATGGCCTTCTTGCGGGCAGTTGAATGATTCATTCCGTACAGGTGAGAGTTGTATCCAGTGCAGTAACCGTGGAAATACAAGACACATGTGAAACACAAAGTGCTTAGAAGGTGTGACTTTGCATAATTACGACCCCAGTCACACCACTGAACATAGTTTATACAGATTTCACAACCCATCCACTCCTTGCCATTTGGGATAATGTTAAAAAAAATATCGGTCTGAATTCAGTCTGGTTTCTGGTGCCTGTCATTTTGGTGTGACTTGGGTATCAGAGTTCATTGCAGTGACTACTTTCTAGGTGCTGTGTACAATATGGGTGATTTTTTCTTTCTTAAATGCAAGAATACAATAAGTGCATACTTTCTTGGTGCTATGTACATGTACGACATGGGTGATTTTTTCTTTCTTAAATGCAAGAATACAATAAGTGCATACTTTCTTGGTGCTATGTACATGTACGACATGGGTGATTTTTCC
>BEXV01000277.1:128137-140278 GCA_003118195.1 Hemicentrotus pulcherrimus | reverse complement strand
AGGAGAATAACCTTGAGTTAGATCAAAGACCTACAAATGTGACAAATAGCTTATCTAAACAGGAATAGAAGTTTGTTGAAATGTTTGTTTGTTTTGTTTTAATTCTTTTAATTTTACACAATCACATTACTTTCCTGTTTTATGGAAGAAAAAAAAAATCCTTAGTACCCAGGGAAAGTGGGTTGGATGAAATCTTCAGTTTTGTATCAAGAATATCAATCATTAAATATTATCCAGTCTCTAAAATACACCAATCTGTAAAACATGAGGACATAAGGACAAGTTATTAAAGAAAAACATACATAAGAGTCATACATGCTCATGTTCACATTTGAATATATTTAAAATGAATAATAAACTGCATTTCATATTGTTATTGTTATTATAAAGATAATCGTAATGTTGCCGAGAGATATGTTTTCCGCTTGTCGGTTAAAATCATAGTGAGCCCCCTGCAGGCTAGGCAGTTTCAATCCAATCAGAAGAAAGAGCCAGATATCCTTTCATTCTCCAGCAGCTTTTCTCCTAGCTCCCCAAGGGAAAATGGGAGAAAAATTCTATGAATTGTGGTAATCACTTGAATCCTGTGAAAAGCCACAAACCTAAAAAGTGACTTTATGATTCTCATTTCACTTCCATGGTTTTCACTTTTCGTTCAGGGGAGAGCCACAGGGAGAAAATGCAGTGGGACTAAAGAAAGAAATGAATTCCTCTCTTTATCAAACCAAAACAACTCAATTCTAAAGAGTTGACCAGCGCGCCTGGATCAGCATGTATATTCAAGAGTATACATCTGGGAGAAAGGTGCAAATGCAAATTATGGTTGTATTTTTATATTTGTCATTTTGTGATGAAGCGATATCAAAATACAGCAGAGTATAAATGTTGTATTTATAACTTAACCATGTTTTACATAGATGGAAATGTTGGGTGAAAAAAAAGATGTTAAAAATTCCAAATGTAAAACGATCATTAAAAAAAAATTCCACGTTGCTTTCAGTATCCTTACAAGTCCATTACCTAAAGAATCTCAACACACTTTCTATGGGAGATGAAAACAGGGTATTGAACTTTCCTTCAAGTAGATTTCTCACAAGCCATTTACCATCTTGTTATGTACATTTCGTAAAATACATCCCCTGGCATTGAATCTTTGTATGCCCTTCTGCTTGGCATACAACAACCTCCACACAGCAAACTATAACAAAATGAATTCTTCAGGGAGTTGACAAGTACATCTTTATCAGCATGTCAATGTGTTTGGCGCCACAAGGGCGTTGACTGTGTGTTAAAGTATATGAGTTAAAGCCCTTCTGACTCCACACACACAATGTCCATTTGGAGATGTTTTAATCGCACTTTCCTATTCCATATATTTGCAGCAAAAATCCATAAATCGACTTCATAAATGTCCAATCGCTCATGAATTAAACAATTCAGCCATCATATTTTCCCCCTTTAGAGTGCATCTATGAAGTCATAAATATTTGAACACATGACCCTTGCTTTGGGGGTCTGGGAGATGGCAATTCCTTGCTCGCCTCTTCAGGGGCTTGCAATTGTACAGTGTCGATCAATGATAAATGATAAATGGTAAACTGCAGAGGAGGCATTAAAACAGGTTCATCATAAATTTAAAACTGCATGAACTGCCTCAAACCACAAAAATGTGAATTTCAAAATTCACGAAGGAAAAATTGTCTTCTGGCGCCGACAGAATTTAAAGTACAAATTTCTTTCTGGCATGAGGCACAAAATTATAACAATATCTTATTTTGTCTTGTTTTGTGATATTTCTTCTTTAAAATTATTATCATTATTGTTCTAACCAATAGCACAGATATATATTATTTATATCATATTATTCTGATTTTGTTATTCTTTCATTGTTTAAAGGAATGATTGATTCATCAACTAATGGCTTGCCTTATAATTAATCCATTTGATAATAATTCTTAACATTAATCTACACACGTTAAAAACAGCTTCATCGTTCTTATTTCCCTAATGAATATGCTCACCTTTTAAAGTTCTCTGCCTCTAATTAACATTAACACTATATTTGGTAAACAGTCATCTTTTGCTTTTTTATGTATTCTGTCGATATAGATTTTCAGTGAAAGCACCATAACGCGCGCACACACACACACACACAACCTAGTCAATGCCAAATATAATTGCTACTTTTCTTCCTAAAATGAAAAATGCATTATGTGAAGGAAAATAATGCATTTTCAACACGATGAAGGCATGTAGTGGTAAGTAGGGCTCACATGCTTATATATTGTTTGTGTAAGTTGCAGTGCTTGGCAACTGACACTATTCCGTTTCCGCCGCACGGATCACCTTACCCGTAGATTTGCCCAATCATTCGACTAGCTTGGGGACAGATCAACAAATAATTTGATTGCTTGCGACACTTTTATTATTATTAAGAGCGCGAGAGTTGTAATGACAAATCGAATCGCCACTGAGAGTGAGAGAACAGAATCTATCATGGCGTACATCCAGATCATTCCTTGAATATCCATAGACTTAAGTATTGTTTTTAAAAATGTTGAATTGATTCAGATTTGTTGTCTACTTTTTCTGAATAGGGGTATTAAAGGGATCATTGCCAAAGAATTATGTTGTGCTATATATTAGGGGTTTCATGTTGTTATAATCAAATTTATCAGCTTCACGTTTGTTTCAGTAAAGAGATATTGTATGTTTGAATACCCAAATTACTCGCTAGATAATGAGAAAAGCAACTTGTCACTAGAGTAGTTGATACATTCTCTCTCTCACTCTCTCTCTCTCTCTCTCTCTCTCTCTCTCTCTCACACACACACACAAACGCACACACACACACACACACACACACACAATGGTACGAGTTTACTCTGAGTTGAATAGTCTTATGGGCCTTGATATCCTAAACCACTGGATTCTTGAATATCTCATTTTGACTTTCAGGTGTTTATGTCTTCATTCACGTCCAATTCATTTTTGAGTGATTGTGACAGTTTCCTACATAGCCTTGCTGCGTCCATACAAATGGGTGTCCTTAATTCATAAGATATGAAAAAGATATGAAATAAATCCTTATTGTTACTATTAAAAAATATCCTGTTAAATGACATACTTTAACTAGTCTTTTTTTTCTAATACTTTGTGGCTTTCCCTAAAGGGATAAGGGAGAAAGGGAAAACCCCTCATCTGACACTTCAGGGATATCTAATCCCCTGTCTTGCGCTATAACGATGGCCTCAAGAATCTAAAAAAGAAAAACACCTGCACATTTCTTTAAAGGTGTAATTATCATAAAACTTAATATGTTGTTGTCCCAAGCTCTTGCATGCAAAATTTGTGTTCAATTCAAACGGACCGAAAAGCCGAAATATTGTCAGCTGAGAGATACGAGGACATTAACTCATGTCATTTGCATGCAATTAATGTTTTATTGTCTCTCAGCATACAATATTGTCTTTTTGGATCCATAAGGGCATTAACTCATTTACATTAATACAGAGTCTAGTTTCCACCCTTCTGGCTCTGACTGAGCAAACGATATATGCCAGTAATGTTTTAGAGTGGTCTTTAATATGAAATCCAAACAGAATTATAGACACACAGCAAATTATCAAAAATAGAATTCATGTGAAGGCTATAAAGACGTAGCGAAGAAAGTAAAGAGCAAATTAAGATGAGGAGAAAGGACACAGCGAGATGGAGAGAGGTGGGAGCAAAATTGATCACGGGCAATTTCCACTCCATTTCATGTTGACATTACCTGGAGGCATACATTAAACTAATCCATCAAATGTGCATGATGAATATATTCTTGTATCTGGAACATCCTCTCCTCTTTGTGTTTGTGTTTCATGCTTATTTCCACTTTCACTGTGCCATCTGCTTTTATGTTTGTGTGTGATTTTTCATCTATGATGTAGCTGTCTGGGTTTTTATAATTTATTCACTTTCTGCTCAGCTTCACAATTATTTTTTTTTAAAATCCTGGCGCTCCCCCTTTTCTGGCTCTACATCTATCTTTAACTATTCTTCCATGTTCCACCTAATTGTTGTCATTTCTCTTTTGTTAAATTATCCTCCACCCTTTCCATCATTCCTTTGACAGCTTAACCTTTTATTTCTATCAATTTTTCCATATTTCATGAAAATATCCTTTTTTTCTCTTAATCCCTCTGTCTCTTACACACCCCCTTTCTCTCTCTAATCTCTTACTTTTACAATATATCTTTTTTCTTTGGATGCTTCCCCCTCCCACTGTCTCCACTTTCTCCCCCTTCTCTCTCTCTCTCTCTCTCTCTCACTCTATCTCTCTCTCTCTCTCTCTCTACTTCTATATTTCTTCCTAGTATCTTATATCATTCTTTCTATCTATAATATTTATTTGTCTATATATAGTTATCATTCTCTGCCTCTTTTTCACTCTCTCCTTTCTGTCTGTCTGTCTGTCTGTCCGTCTTTCTTTCTTTCTATCTATACCTATCTATCTATCATTATATGCCTCTCTTTTTCTGTCTACCGGTACATTTTTTTAATCATCTCAATCCCTCACTCTATCTTTCTTTCTCCGTCTTTATTTCTCCAACTGTCTCACTCTCTCCAGTCTTGTAGGCCCATCATTGAACCATCTATAGTCGGACAGAACATTTCAAACTTTCGTATTTAGTTCGTGGATTGCCTTACATTATTGGCTATGTTAATTATACCTCCATCTATCTGTATCATTGTATGCAACCTGGGCCAGGTGTGAGGTTGGTCCAAGACCTTGTAGGTATCACATGATTATTTATGTGTCACATGACCACTGGGCAATAATGATTGCGGAAATGTTTCTGTCCTATTTGGATAGTTACATTAGTTTTGTTCTAATTGACTACAGGAACTACTGTTTTACCACAATCATGCAGCACATTTTTCTTTCTCAGTTACTCTATGATGTGGCTGATTTATTTACACACACACAGTCACACACACAGAGTTTATTTTTAAAGATTACTTACAAGTAAGTTTTCACTTTGTGGTACCAAAGAGTTTAATAATGAAACTTGGATTGGTAACTCTATTTCAATAGTACCAAATGAATAGTGAGTCAGAAGTAGAATACTTTAGAAAGCTACTATTGATTTTTTTTAAAAAATCTCTGACATCTTTTGAAAACAATGGAGAATATGTACACAAGAAATAAAACAAACTTCTTAAATTCTCCCTTTTTTATCACTAAATTATCATAGCTTTCCTTTAGAATACATGGAATGCCTTTGTTTTACATCAAAAAAATGAAGTAGTAATTCAAGATAACTAATTAAAGCCCCTCTAAAGTGATGGGAGCCCCAAAAATTTGATGGCAAAATTTTACTTAAATTTGATCATAATGTGAAGGATGATGTCATTTTAAAAGACACATTTTTGCAAGGATTTTCACAACAAACGTGTTTGAAGTCGAATATTGATGAAGGAATACATAATTTAGGTTTTTCAATTGTGTCTTAAATGATATATTCTTTCACATTATGATACACTTTAAGCTAAATTTTTGCTATTAAATTTTTTGGAGAATTTGGGGCTTGCAACACTTTATAGAGTGGCTTTAAGATGCAACACACAAAATCAATAAATTGTTACCTTTGAGTGGTGACTTGACAGCCGCTTCCACAAGACCAGCCAGGAGCTGAAGACTCTTGGGATCCTGGGCCAGACCAGAGGAAAATGCCGCCAAGGCATCGGCATGGCGACCAAGACACTGCAGGGCCACACCCTGACGATAATAGGCCTGGACAATGAAAGAAAAAGGAAGAAATCACAGGTTTAGATTGTATAGTTCCACATATATTTTATTAACAGGTTTGAGGTAACCTATAGCACACATTTTGGGATGCTGTTTAGCATGATGCAGGACGGCATGAGGGTGGCGACCAAGACACTGTAGAGCCACGCCCTGACGATAATAGGCTTGGATAATTAAAAAAGGGAATTATGGATGAAGATGCTGATGACGAAAAATGGTGACAGGATTATTGTTAGGAAAACCTACACAATGAGGCATGTCCTGAAAATAACAGCATGTGAATATATAATGCTGAAAAGGTGTTTTTTTAATGTAGTGCAACATGTCCTATTGTCTTTTTGTGAAACAAGTTTCATCTTCAACAAATTTTTGGCAAGAAGGGCATTGCATTGACACCCTAAGTACTGCAGAGCGAAGCCTTTTTTATAATTGTCCTGCATAGAAATATTAGATAATAAAGGCCAATCATGTTTCAGACAACAAATGTCATTAAAGATTATTTTACAAATTACAACATAGTACAATATGCCGTCACCATGGCAACTGCAAGGCCATACTCATAACTCTCTTTGAGAAAAAAAAATTTATAATTTAAGAGTATGGGTATTATGAGTGATGCTATTCTGGGAGTTAACTTTACTAAGCACGTCATGAGGAAATTATTGGCAAGGTGTTGGCATAGCAACAGATACAATTTACGACCTTCCATTGTAAAAGTAGGTTCTTGAAAAAGATTGATGTCTTGCGTCTTAAGATTTCATGTGGAAATCCTGGTAACACTACAGAATGAATCACGAGGTCATTTAAATTGTACATTAAGAATAATAAATAGTTAAACAGAACATCCAGGAAACACTATTTTGTTTGAATCATTATTCACAATTTTATATCAAAATCTCATTTGCAAAGAAAAGACAAAAATAGATGAGGTTAATCCTTATTATGCATTTATGAAATTTTGAAACTATTCTACACACAAATTCCATAGAACAATATTCTACTTGTATATGGCATACATATAGATAATTACATTAATTTAAATCTTGTGCTTTACTTGCGGGATTGCGTTCTTCAAAATCTATAGCACAATGTAACAAAATCTTTGCATGTTAAACTTGACCTTCAAAGAAAAATCTTTTGAATTCAGGTTTGTGCATTATTACTCCACATTTCACAAGAGCATGGTGAATTACTTTCTTCTTTCTTATCATGGCGTCATCTCTTCAAAGATTGAATATCCTGGCCAGAACATTAGGCCTGTCTTCATCAGCTCGATTTTGCCAAATAACACGCTATTTTAGACTCTGGATATTAACCCAAAGCTCGAAATAGCGTCTTCACCAGACTGATATGCCAATCACAAACTAGCTTGGACAGGCACAAATTCGCCGCTATTTCCTAAATAGCGGGATATTTTGGTAACAAGACCAAGATTCTCAGGATATTTTCTTGACCAAACATCCCGCTGATTGCTACTGCGGGCTGTTGGAGACACAAATTAGCTGGATAACTTGCGATCGGGATAATTAAAATAGCGGGTTATTTGGCAAACTTGAGCTGATGAGAACAGGCCTAATGACCTAAATTTAAAGAAAAAAAATGTTTTAATTCTTTTCTGTATCTTATCGCAGCAGTCTTCCATCTCTTCTGAGATTGAGATTGAATAATCTGGACGAGATGATGACCTAAAATGGAAGGACACTGTTGTGACAGCTTCTGCTAAATGGAATTGAGTTTCAAGTAAATTGAGCCGCTGTCTTGTTTAATCTAATTCCTGGTAGACTGATTTTGTTACACGCATAAGGCCCCATCTCTCACACCACTGATTACAATTTGGTCGGCAGAAAGACCAACTCTACCCCGCTTTGGTTAACTGCTGGAACATGCAAAAGACTGCTTTGGTCTACCGTAAATCTCTGTGAATAAGACGGACCTTTTTTCCACCGGAAAAAAATCCCAAGTCGGGGGGTGATCTTATACACAGGTAGAGGACAGTTTGAGTCCTCAAAAAAGAATAGGATCTACAATTTGAAGTTAAACTACGTTCCTAATTTGAAGGGAAGTTTTTTTTTTTCTTTTTTTTTCTTTTTCTTCAGGCTCTCAGCAGATGATCTGTCATATCCTTCTATTCTCAGTGTCATTTGTTTTGGGATGTCCAGAGTCCATTTTGGAGGATTAAAAACATCCATCCATATTTGGTCAATAATCTCTACGGCCATTATGATTTATTATGAATGAATATGAGAAGAATTTTCTAAATTAGATTATTGACCAATAAATACCCTAGGGCAAATTACTCAAATTTGTAAAGAATAGCAGGACAGCAAGAAGAATTATGTATTATCACACACCATCTGTTCTTTCATGTCTATTAATAAAACTGAATTGACCAGAGGAGAATGGTCAATGACCTTCTTATCATTCCATGTAATTACCAGCAGTGTAAGACCATGGTAAGACATTGACTTTGCATCTCCAAGTTTCTTTAGTGTTCATGGCTGAGGGCAGAAATGATATGATGAGCACTCAATCTCCAGCTAAGAGATGACCACAAATATTTTATCTCGTTATCACCAAGATGACCATGTATGACCATCCCATCATCACAGAATCTGTCCATCTTAATAATCCCTCTAATATTAAAGACAGTAGCTCTAAGAAAAACTAGAACAAAAAGTTTGTAGGAAACAAAGGGCAAGTCCATGCTTGGATTGTAATATAATTGTATTTTAAATGATGCATTAATTTGGCAATAACGGTTTACAATCTTCATACCATCAACTAATTACGGAAACAAAGACATCATCTACAGAGAGTCAGAACAGTGTTACTCTGTGTAATAGTACATGACTTTGTACCTTTATAAGCATTTAACATGATTAGATTTGAAATCTCCACCCTATTGAATATCCATTACGGATTATGTAATAAGTCACTTTAATCTTTGCACATTTCAACCTGGTGATTGAAAAGGCTATTGATTATTGACTTTCTATTTTTTCTCTGTGATCATGTTTTTTCATAAACTTACATAGTGCATTCATGGTAACATTGTGGGACAGGGTACATTACAGCCACTAACTGATTTCTCTTTTCTTAAATGACTACCGGTAAGCGTGGGAAAATCATGTTTGCATATTGATAAGAAGCATCAAATCATCTTGTTCTGGTAATTTGTATTATATGACAGTCAATAGGGCATTATCACTATACAGAAATTAATGCACTCTAGCTCTCAGCTTAAATGTGTAATCTCTTTTCTCTCGCTACTCAGCTTTACAAGCAGGTGCAGATGTAAACAAAGAAATAACAACACAAAAAACAGGGATAATGGATGTACAATAGCTTTATAATAATCGATAAGTCACGTTCGGCGTAAGGTTGATCTTTGTTAGAATCGTGCCAGGGCGTTGACTGAAGATCACGGAATCCATAATGGAAAGTCAGAGTCGTAGATTTACACCATCGTAAATCTATTTTTTATCTGGCCTTTTTATTGATCACATATTACCCCAGATATGATGATCAGGTCATAAGACAGGGAAATTGTTAGTATTTGGCCTAATTTGACTTGCCTATATTTTAGTCATAAAAATAAACAAGTTAAAAGATAGATGGTTCCTTCACACTATAATTCAATTCAATTCATTTATTCAACTATATTGTATATCTATTTCTTTTTTGCCCTACTTATTGATAATAAAAATATTTAAAAAATAAAATAAAGTCAAATGACAGAAGAATCGTTTAAAAATGGCCTACATTTATTTTCAAAAATGTACACATTATGAAAGTTATTTCAACAAGCTCACAATTTGAATTTGAATTTGAAAATCATTCCTAAAATAAAATAAAATGGGATAGTGTGAAAGCCCCCCAGGGAAGACTGGAAGCCTACAGAAGTGTTATGGGGGCATTGTGATTATCAGATGGGGACTCTTTGCCCCCCTTAGCAGGGGGTATCAAGTTCATCAATGAATCGACAATCAGGCTTTCACGACGAGGCTATAAATGATGACCTCTATAGATGGAGCTACATGTACATGTCAAAATTGAATGCTATCCGGTCTTGATTGAAATAAAAAAGAACATTGTGAAGTGTTATATTCACAGAGCTATAAAGCAAGAAGACGCCAACGAGAGTTACTTTGTAGGGAGAGGAGTCACAACTGTATTAGCTATCTGATATACAACTATTGAAAAGACAAAAGAATTATGTGATGTTGTTTATTCATTGGGCTGGGGAGAAGATGCCAGAAGGAGTTAATTTGTAGACGGCAGAGGTGCGAAGGATTATCCTCACAGACATCTACTGCAAATATCAGAGCAGTGAAATTTCATTGTGGTTTTAATAGGAAAGAGACATTGACAAACATATCAATCTTTTAAAGTATTCAGCACTTGTCATACATGCCCATTCGATATAATGTACATACGTACAATGTAGGGATAATGCTCAGGTAATAATTTTGACCTAGTTTTCTGCATAATAGAACAATAAAATGCAGTATATGATAGACGTTCAGTAGTACATTTAGTACATGTACATGTAGGCTAGTAAATCAAGGCACATAAAAATTTGTAAAAATGTCCATTAATTAGCTGCCTGAATCAATCAACGTTATTTCATTACATACCTAATGTCAATTAAAAAGTAAAAAGAATTCAATTGATCCATGTTGCTTTTGATATTAGCAGATTTTCACAGCTTTTGCCGCAAAATTTCTTCTCTTTCTTTTCCCCATTACAAGACATAATTATATTTTTACCAAATTGGTTAGACCAAATTGATTTCCAGTCTGGATGACTAATAAAATTCAATTTCGGGACTGCATCTGCACCCTAATTGTCATGTTCAAGTGCTTTTTATTAAATTTCAAATTCATGTCATGAAATATTGATGATATGTTCACCACACTATTTTTGTCATACGAATTGAGTGCCTCGTAAGTCTGATTCTGTAGTAACCCAATATGGGCAAACTACAGAAGTCGAGTTAATAGAAACATAAAATGGCATCCTTCCGACAGTTCATTTCATGTCAAATTGCATGGATATTTTTCTTTCTCTATATTTTACATCAAAACTTCCTATTAAAAAATAGACAGCGAAGACTTATTTTTTGGTTTAAATTATTCAACCCAGCCCCTCCCCTTAAAAAAAAAAAGGGAAACGCTCTCGGCGGTCTCGCCTGCATAATGCAATTCAATATGATAAACCAGAACGCCAATGACGTAGAGCTCATCCGCATCTCGCAACAAAAATATCGTAAATTTTATGTGGTACACTTTTGAACTGGTCATAAAATAAAAATTTGATGCCCTGGAAGGGACATAATTTCATTTCATTTGCATAAAGTACCATAAATAATCAATGGAGCAAAATCTCAAATTCTGTGTAGAAGTTTAGTGCTCCAAATTTAGCTCTACCAGATAACACAAACCAAATCAAAATCAGTCAAGAAATGAGGGAGAAGAAGCAATTTTTGTTATCTTTGGAATAAATTTGCATAAATTACCATAATTAATTGATGGAGAACAATTTCAAAATCTGGTGTAGAAGTTTAGTGTACCCAAGTTAGCTCTACCAGATAAAGCAAACCAAATCAAAATCGGTCGAGAAATGAAGAAGGAGCATTTTTTTGTGATTTCGAATAAATTTGCATAAATTAGCAAAGATAATGAATTTCACGATTCTGTGTAGAAGTTTTAAACCCCCCTCCTACCTCTATCATATGAAACAATCAGAATCAAAATCTGAAAAATAACGAAGAAGAAGCATTTTAAAAATCTTGATGTTGATGCCACAACTAAGTTTTGTTTGACCTTAAATGACCTTTGACCTTAACTTAGTGACCTGAAATTCTACTCACATGATTGGGGAGACTTGATTACCCTTTAGTCCAAATTTCATTGACTAAGAACTCATACTTTCAAAATTATATCAAAAATTCAAAAACTTAATCTTAGGTTAAGTTTTTTGATGATGATGCTAAAACATAGTCCAAGTCTGTTGACCTGAAATGACCTTTGACCTTGACTTTGTGATCTGATATTCTACTCACATGATTGGGGATACTTGATTACCCTATAGTCAAAGTTTCATTGACTTAGAACTTATACTTTAAAAATTTTATCAAAAATTCAAAAACTTAACCTTAGATTAAGTTTTTGATGTTGACGCCGCCGTCGCCGCCGTCGCCGGAAAAGCGGCGCCTATGTCTCGCTTTTTGCTACGCAGGCAAGATAAAAACACTTCTTGTCTTCTATTTTTTTTAAACGTACCCCTCTTTATTCCCTTTTGCTCTTTTAGTTAAAATTCCTCTTGCATATATTTTTTTTTTT
>BEXV01000277.1:60791-77123 GCA_003118195.1 Hemicentrotus pulcherrimus | reverse complement strand
GGCCATATTTATACAGATCCAGCCCTAATACTGTACATGTACAAATATTTTGTACACTAGTCTTACTGACCAGGGCCTCGTTGCATAAAGCTTTTCATTGATGGTAACTTTGCCATCAATGGCAACTTCCATGGTAACAGAGCTCAACAGCCAATCAAAATCAAGGTTTCCATGGTACAGGTGTAGTTACCATTTCAAAAAGCTCCTTGCCCCTATTGAAGGTACAAAACTAGTTAGTCAGCGAATAAACAGATATTTCAGACCAAGAACTCTGCTAAATATTAAACTCATCAACAACGTCAAATTTATTGACCATCAAAACCGGCAGAGAGGTTTTATTGCTATGATTTGAAACCATTAAACTTGAATTTTTCTTGATAAGAAACAATAAAATGACCAATACCAACTGTCTCAGGGTTTACCATGAATCAAAGAAACTACAGCATTGACAGACATAGAGCACCTGTACTATTGTGGCCTTGTGAACTAATAAAATAAAAATAGTTATGACCTTTTTCAGACTGGCTTAGCAATTTGGGTGTCTCAAGTATAGAATTATAGAACAGGATTCATGTCATTTGTGGTGTAGTCGATCAATAAAATGTGGCAATTCAAGGGTTGCATAAACATGTACTGCACATACAGTGTTTTGACGTTTGACAGTTGTTTTTATATGTTCAATTGTTTATAACTTTCTTAAACAGTCTACAAGTACATGTATACTTGAAATATATATATATATATATAAATCATGTACAGGCTCATCCATGTCTTGAGAGCCAGATGGATCATATAATTCTACATTTATGTTCAATTCTATGAGTTAGTGCCCTTCTGGCTGTAAACAGACAATATTTCAAAGACAAGAAGTTATATTTTTCCACTATACCAAGTTCATTTACCACCAAAGGGCCGGTATTAATAATCAGTACATTGACTGACACACAAAATGTCTAGAGAGATATAATGCAAAGACAATTCCTGATCAAAACTTTGGTGCTTTGGGAGGTGGAGTGTGTGGTTTCATGGGTGATTAGGGAACTTTATTACCCGCTAAAAAATGCAAAACCAGGATAGTTGAGGACTTGAGGTCATGTTTAAGAATTTAGATGTCCGGAGGTGAACTTGGATGGGTAGAGTGTGAATGCCATGAAGATTTGGGGCACTGTCTGAATTTATGTTCCTAGAGAATGAGCATTAAATAATTTATTCCAAAATATCTATATTGGCTCAATTGACAAAACAAACAGTCTTAATGTTTTTCCATCTAAAATGAGCCCATAGTTTCAAAAGAAACATGCTAAATAAAACTACCGGTACACGGTTTCAATAAGTGACATCCTGTTAAGTGACTTTAGTCAATAACTTCTTAAAAGAAATGTATAGTTATTACTTTGTTCATTTGTAGCTACACTTGTAGCATATTCAACTTTTCAAGTTTATACCCTGATCTTGAACAAATAGTGTTGTACATTGTAGGAAGAACTCTATTTCTATTTGTCAATAAAATTGTGTGTACAAAGGTATCCCTCTAATATTCAAGGTAGAAATACCCACACAGGCAGCTTTTACAGAGCTTCCTAAAGAATGCAGATTTGTACTAATGGAGAACAAAAACCATTAAAAAATGATAATCTAAAGATAATTGTTCAAAATATTTCATACCTACAGATCTGCACTAGAGATAAGATTGTCAAAGTGCGCTTACGGGCGCCCACTTGTCGTACAGAAGTGGCATGACTGATCCCCAAAAATATACAAGTTTCAACTGTACCGGGAACCTTGTAAATAAGAAAATAAATAGTTCTTGTAAACTAAATCTGTCCTAAACATGCATTCTGTAGATTTGATACAGTTGGCCTATATTTTTGTTTGGTCGAGGATCAAATGTCATAATAAACATTTGTAGGAGATTGAATTTTAGTTCACTATGTATACATTGAACATGAACATGTAAATGAAAATGTAAGTTTGGATCAATGATCAAAATGCTTTCTTAAGGTACTCCCAACATTGCATCACCTACTTTACACATCCTATGAGCACACAACATGATGTTTTGTCAACACATATGTTTATGTTGCATGTACAGTACATGTAAGACCAATGGACAACAAATTTCTGTATAATTATGTGGTTAATAAACTTGAATCTTTAATCTTAAATCTTGAATCTTTTAACTTTTGTGACACTTACTAGTAATGTGTATTTGCAGACAGACAATATTTGAGAAATTTTAGCCTTTCCTCATGACAGAGTCTCACAAATTAGAACATTTCAAATAACCCTAAATAATCAATAATTGATTGATCTATTTAACCACAGTCTTGGCTGTGCGTTAGCCCTCATTACAGCATAAATCAATGGGGGTGTTCTGCACTGCAGCTCCCAAACTTAAGGGTCGTTCCAGATTCTCCTATGAACAAAAAAAAATCCCTTGAATCGGGTAGATTTTCCAGTGTGAAATAATCAATAGCTTGGGGGCCTTCAGCAACTGACAAGTACGACCAGGGGGCTTTTACACACAGTTTACTATTGACTATTTGTCCTATAGGTGTGCTATATAATACAGGGTCATCGATTAAATTTGGAGTAAACAATATTACCGATTTTGATATCAGAAACTGCATACTAAATGTATCCTACTTCTCCCCCTTTATCATCAGTATTAAACAATTGCATCAAATCAATTAAATGTACTTTTGAAGCTGTTCCAAATACAGTAGATTGTTATCTTGTATTTTTTTGTTGAATGTAAAATATATGAGTAATGTACATGTATGTTTCCTTAGTTTAGCAATGAAACATTTCAGGAGGTTCTTATCCATTTTTCTTTGTGATTTTTTTTTTGGTGANGGGGGGGGGGGTAATTATGTAGTTATGATGATGCCGCTCATAATTTGGGGTGTAATTTTGCTTTATTATGTAATAAAGACCATTAAGCTTGTAGAAATATAGTATGGCTCCATGTGTATTCAAACTCCACACATTTCCTTCTTAAGTTCTTTGATTTATTGTTTGTTTAATTTCACTAGTGGAAAGAAAAAATGAAAAATGTTTCATGCTAACCAACTCATACAATAAGGCACCAATCTTCAAGTTCAGTTACTCAAGGTCAAAATGCATACAATTTCTATGCCGGCTTTCACAAGATAAATTGCCCTTTGTAACAGCTTCAAATCAAATATTCCAAGCATTATCAAATAGTCCTTTTCTGAATACATTATCACACCTCGACTGGAAGTGTATTGACAGAGCTATCACTTCAGCAAAGCTGAGAAACTTTGGTCCTTTACGATCTCTGATCGTAGCAAATTTGCACAAAGAGGTACAAACTTTGATAATTTCTCTCAACAGTGTCAGAGGCTCTTGGGAATCAGATGAGAAAGAGAAGTGTATCAAACTGTATTCAGTCAAATGATGGTGTCATGATTCAATAACTGTATCAGAAGGTGATGAAATTTTAACTATGTTATCAGTTAAACGACACACTTTGAAGAAGAAAAAAATATTGACTAGGAACCAAATTGTACCACATTGTCAAATTGATATACATGTTCAGTATATGTTTCTGCTTTTTTGCCATTCCCAGAGTACAAAAATGGTCATTTTAGCTGTATTTTGTTCATATAACGCATGTATTAAAAAGAAACGAACTAGAAAAAAATGAAATTGTACATGCTTTAATAAAGTTGTTATCTACTTTTTTGCTCCCTCACTCTCGCTTTAAAAACTGTGAAGAATTCCACATTTTAATAACAAGACCATCTAAATATATGCTGCTAAAAAAAGAAAGAAAAAATTGGGTCAGGCATGAATGCAACATGAATGCAAAAAGAAAATAAACTCTACCTTGTCTCCAATGCTCAATAAATAAATAAATAGATAAGCAGAAAAATGGAACACTTACTCAAGGAATATTGAAAGAGGTCTTTAAAAGATATATTGAGACAATAACAAATTTGAAGACTATATATTGCCTGCCTGCATTAGAGCTGTTACTGTTATTGACAATGGTTCTTACAGTGTTCTTGCAGGCAGCCGACCACTAATCGGTAATTGCGAAAAAGATACACGGCAAATTCAGAATATCAATGAGCTCATTAGAATGTATGAGGCATTGTTTGCAGATCCTATGTGGTAATCCTAAACTAGAAAACAAGTGATGTAGAAGACCCATACTCCTGGTAAGATCAAAGACTTGTACAGTTTGTAACTTCACCCAAACCATTTTGGTGGGTATGTTTTTGTTTGTGTTCTTTTTTTTCCATTAGGGGAATTCAGCTTAGACATCATAGGAGGAAATTAAAGTAATTCTGTACATGTAACTTTGTCTTAGATCCTTTACAAATAATCCTTGATTTAGCTCATGCTGCAATGATAATTATAAACCTTTAGGTCAGTCAGGAACTCCATGACTTTTACAAGCCGATCCCCTGTCTTATTATCAAGATATTAATGATTGGAATCACAAATTTTGAAAACCGTTCGCTGAACGGTTTTCGTAACACCACAGTCTATTGGGAAAAACAAGTATGGTAAAACCGTTCACTCAAAGATTTTTACTTTTTTGAGGCGCTTCTTGATCATTTGAAGCGCAATTTTTATAGCGGTTCAATATTACACCATATCACAGACACTGGTAACATGTAGTACCGTGTATCTCAGATATAACAATGTTAAACAATCCCTTTAAACAGAGGGTCTTGTTTGTTCTTTGCAAAAATTTGAAATCATGGACATACTTTTCAAATTCATAAGAAAAAAAAGGATGCATTTTTACCAAGTTTGGCAAACTCCCTTTTGAAACTTTACTTTAGAAAGTTTAAATATCAAATTCAATGTCATTCATGGTTCTTATACATTGGTAATGGATATTTTCATCCATTAAAATGTGTTTCTCATTTAAAACAAAGGCCTAGAAATGCATATTTCTGTTATAAATGACTAGACCTACATTTTTATCCTTAGATTGGCAACAATGGGAGAGGTTAAGAGATTAAAATCATTGTCTTTCAATCAAAACTGGCCATTTGAAAAAACATTTTGACAACATTCTCGTCTGTGTATATTGTTTCAGAGACATCACATGTTTATTATATCATTGTAGTAATATTATTGTTGCCAATTTGAAGAACAACATGTGATCAATTTAGCCCTAAAATCATATCCTGACCTGAAAGGGTTAATACATGTGTGATATACACGTACCCCAGTAAACACTACAATGTGCGAGTGAAGTGCATTTTCTTTCAATCTTTAACAAATTTTCTGAAAGGTTCATGACAGTAAACTACCAGTGCCCACCCTCCCCGATTCTTGTTGCACCTCTACTGCCCTTCCCTCTCAGAGACTGAGAGAGATCTAACAAGCCAATACACTTGTAAGGGTGTCCCCTTCAGACGAAGGGTCATTACCACGGCAACGTATATAAACGCTGCTCGATATGTGCTCAATTTTTTATGAGCAGTGGCAGAGGGGCTGTCGCTTCGGGCTCAAGTCTGTGCCAGCCAGCCGATTGGGTATGGGGTCACATGCTTGCCGCTACTGTAACTTTGTACGGGGTGGAGTTCTAGACCGGGCCATTTGATTATGACGAAAGGGAGTCCATTGTGATATGTTTGAACAAATATATTTATGGATGCTTGTGTAAACATTCTGAAGGTGTGGAATTTCAGTTGATTGAATGAGGACTATGGAATCATATTGTAAAGATTGAAAATGAGATGACTAAAAAATGCTGTGTCTCAATGGTAGACACAAAGTCTGAATGAGAATATTTTGCAGTAAAGACCCGGATCATCTTACTAGCTTAGATGGGGAAGTAGTCATACACATAATCACAGCATTATATTTATAAGTTCATTTATACAAGCTTCATTAAAATTTAGAATTTCCTTCGCTTCCTTCTGAAACATTTCATCCTTTACTTCATTGATTTGGAGTACTAGATATTTTTCCTACAATCTTCTATTTTGCATTTTATATTAATCCACAACTGAGATATCTAGAGAAATCCTGGGAAAACAATTGTGCAATCAAGTAATATAGAAGGATATAATCAAGATAACAGCAAAACTTGTAACTGAATGACTGAACTCTTGCTTTAGAATATTTTGGTGGCCCGATGGTGCAGTTTGGTGGCCCCAGCCCAGGAACGTCGTGCCCTGCTTTTAAGTGTATGCCTACCTGATGATTGTATGAAGTCAATAACTTTTAACCTTATCTTGGATCAGATAAACTATCAAGGATGGTGATACTATGGTCATTATCAAATGTCACTGGGTAACATGTAGGGCTTGGACTTGCCCTATGAAAGAGCCTTACCACAAATGGAAGTCAGCGTGAATCCAAAGACCCATTTTGGAGGAAAAAAAGTGGGGTAGTTAGGCAGTCACTAATATACCATCTGTCATTTCCACCGATCAAAAATGGTTTTATGCACAGTTAGAATATGTCAAAGTTCATTTGTGTGATTGTTCTGATATTGAGGCTAAAAATAAACTTTGCAGCAATATTCCTTCTGCACTCTGGGTGCGGATTCGGAACAAGCAGCGCAACAAATGCAAGATCTTGCAGTGTCTTAAAACTAACTTGATAAGTTGTTTACAAAGTGGTTTATGATATGAATGGTTGAAATGAAAGATGAATATATAACAAACAAACAAACAAATCATAATCAAAAGAAACACAGTCAATCTTTTTCATTAAAATATAATTAAACATTCAAAATGCCAGTATACACTAGCATTAAATCTGCTAATAACTTGCGGCCATTTCTCATCTGCTCAGCTGAAAAAGAATGCTTAATAAAAAAAATTGTAAAAATTCCTACCTTTGGCCACTTTGGATTGAGTTCCCTCGCCTTGATTGCATCCGTGAGCGCCCTCTCAAAGTCCTTGAGCTTCACGTGCGCCGCTGAACGATTACTGTACAATATATGATTGGCCGGATCCAGGTCCAGCGCTTCGGTGTAGAGGCGTATGGCTCGCTGGAAGTCGGCGTTCTGACATGCCTCGTTGCTCTGCCGCACTTTCTCCTGGAACAGCGCCCTCTTGTCCGACATGGGAAGGCGCACGTTTCCAGCCCCCGCCGCAGTCGAGTTGGGGAAGATCATTGTTGTTGCGGCGGTGGATGTGGTGGATGAGGCAGCAATACTTGGAAGACTGGTGTTGCTATTGCTGTTGGAGCTGTTGTTGGAGTCTCTACTGGTGGTACTGACATCGTCTTGTGTCCCACCTGACGAGGACTTCTGTGAAAGAGACAGAAAAACATGAAAATTATTTTTTTGTTCTTGTTTCGTCTGTATACTACCACCGCTGAGCTATAAATGTGAAGTCCCTCATGCATGCAGGCAGTGGTGGTTCTAGAAGGGGGTATGGGGGCTCAGGCATCCCCCCTTCCAAAAAGGAGATTTTTCTAAATTAATTTTAAGCAAGGCAAATGTAGAATATAAATGCTAGAACCCCAAGCCCCCCCCCCTCCCCCCGAAAAAAAGTACTTCTAGAAACAAGACTGCATGACTTTGCTTGTGATTTTGACTACCTTACACACGAACACCAATGCAACCCGTTTTCTATTTGATCATGAACTGTACAGGAACACTCAACTATCTTAAGACATCATTCGCACATACCGTACACATAAATGTACTTCCACATATACAAGTGCGACATGTGCTTATAAATAAATCATGTGATGGTTAAAAATAATCCTTCAACTCCGCTCCATACTTGGGGGGTCACTTTGACAGTTGGCACGGAAAGAAAAACTGTGTTTTCTGAGAACCAGCATGGTGTTAGTTGTTACAGTAACTCCTGTGATTTTATCTGTTTACAACCAGAAGGGCCTTAACTCTGTGTTAAAGTATAGAAGTTATTGCCCTTTTGGCTCCAAACAGATGACTTTCATATATCGAGAAAAGGAAAAAGTCGAGTACTGTTAAATCGGAGGACATTTCATTATTAGAAGACAGTGTCTGGATGTAAAGACTTATTACTGTACATACATGTACATGTACAGGTACATAACATTGTAATACATACATAAGAAACGGTATAATAGAGGAGGTTTTTCAACAAAAAAAAATGAAAGGAAATGGACAGACTCTTGCTGAAAATCATATGCATTGCACACAGAAATGTTTATACACTTATGTATATTCGTATGAGACTACACACAAATGTGTGGCTTCTTTCAAATATGAGAGCAATTACATTGTAGGCAAGCCTTCTTCACGAACATTTATTTTAGATATTTTTCCAAAATGGCACACAACATGATTGATAAAGAGCTGTCAAATCATTTCTATCTTAAACAGAAAACAACTCTCTTTTTATAGCCTTTCTGGCTCTCTGCAGATTTATTTTCAGCAACAAAAAATTGATGACATTTAAAGACACCTGTCATACATACAGGTTTCTTGACATTGTAAATGTCATGTACATGTTGTATGTATACAGTTACATGCACATAAAACCCAACAGCTTCCTAAAAGGATAAAAATCAATCACAGGAAAGACTTTCAAAGCAAATGCTTTACTGAGCGAAAACAGATGTATTGATAACATGTACATTCTACATGTAGTAACCTAGTGACAAACAAACACTGTAAACTCTATTTCTTCTTATGTGTACACTCTACATGTACATGTGTACATGACAAAAAAGTTCTTGCTCAAGGTGACTCCCCCCAACGATAAGATTTTTAAAAACTTTTGTAATAATTAATCAATTTCAAAGATATTTGATCACATTTTCATATTCATGTCATATGAATCAATCCATTCTAAAAAATGACCTTTCATTTGTACAAACTACATGTACATGTAAAGTACATTGTACACACTAGCTTTGGGATATAAATAACTTGAGAAATGCATCAATCTTGTGCAAAACAAAGCCTCAGAAAGTACATTACAACATAAAAGAATGCACCCAAACATAGTTAGGGTAACCACTCGAAAGTGCAGTCTGCTCCGAGCCAGGGTTCAAAATCATGACGGAAAATACTTAAGACAATCTATCTAAATCAATACAGAATGAAACATGAATTGCAATTTGCCATCTTCGCGTCCCAACCGAGACCACGAGATTCCCTCCCAAGTTCACAGCTTCCATCAAACAATTTAGGTTTCCGCTGTCAGCAATAAAGTCTAATCAATGGATCACTCTCCCATTTGCCTGCACTCTTCGCTCTCCATCAGCGATATGACAAGGGCCTGTCTGGGTGATTTCTCATTTTTAAGAAACATCAGGGCCCATTCACACTAGCAGAAAGTGAGGTTTAAATCATAATCCAGAGGCCATATGAGTGAAAAACACTCGCACATGTGCCTGCACTTTTTGCTCTCCATCAGTGAGATGCTCAGGACCTGTCTAGAGGATCTCTCGTGTTGAGCTCATACAGTATATTAAAGAATTATTAAGCCTCATTCACAAATAAACAACAAGTGAGATTTTAATTAGGATTTGATTGCAATTTGAATTTTGAATTTTGAACACTCCCCCAAGTTCTGCACATTTTGTTTTCTTTCTCCATCAGTCATATGACATGGACATGTTTGGCCAATTTCTCATATTTTGGGCCATCTAAGAAACATTAGGCCCATTTAAACCCAAGCATATCGTGGGGTTTTAAACGCAACTTATACTTTTGCTTTTTTCACACCTGTTCACTTGTAGGATGTCAAATATCAATTTTGTATCCTCACTTCCCCTAACTTACAGTACTGCAGTTATAACAAACATGTAGAGCATTCCTCTGACCTTTTTTGTAGCATAGAGCTATTAAAAAATAGTTGCCTTTATTCACAAAAAATGCACTACCGTAATAGCGAGATTTACTAATAGCGAGATTTACTAATTAATGAGATCGTTGTGTTGACACACACAAAAAGGTGAGTTTGTTCTGTGTGTGAATGACTCGAGTATGAAACTGCAGCAATGTACTGCAATGAGGAGAACAACTTCAGCAGACTGCTCTGAGGTGCATCATAATCAGATTGATCACAAGGCAGGCATAAAGACCTACTTTTCTTCATTTACCAATTACGGTGTTCTGTAGGCATAACTGGTGTCCATTTTCTACATGTTTCTTGTCTGCCTGTAATCTAAATCAGCATTTCTTTCAAAATTGGGAAATAAGAATTTGGTCCATGTACAATGTACTTTTCTGCAAGGCATTGTGGGCAATGGAATAAATAATTTTGCAATAATCAGGTCGAGAATGATCAGTGCTTACTTTTGTATCTGTACTAAATTTAAAATACATATGCTTTTTCAGGCTTAAATTTCAATATTTTTAGGGTAAGGCCACTTTTCTGTAGGTCACATTACTATATTACAGCACAAATACATGTACATGTAGGAAGAATTGGAAAGGGCACAAAAAATCTCCAAGGCCAATGAGAGGGGCATTGAGGCCAATCAAAAGGGCATCCACGGCTATGGCCTTGGATTAATTCAAGCCCTGTTTAGAAGAAAATATTTCAAAATTTACAATACGATTTTCAAACAAAATTAATTCCAGAGTATTTAATGGACAAATCATTGGAGGAGTTGTGCTCATGATAATATGCCAACCAGTCAGAAGGAAATTTTGGGAGTAGTTTTATAAACAACATGGATGTTAGATTTGATAATTCTCCCCGAAATTATTGCTACAGTTCAACATTCAGTTTTACAAAGGGAATCGAAGTGGTGAAACACATATCCTGAGGCAATGGTTTCTGTCAACAAACATCAAGTTTCTCAATATTGTATCAAGATGAAGGATAGTCTGCCAGGGAGACTGTCTTTTAATGTAAAATTAACACAAAATCACATAATAAAAACTTATTTGATAAAGTCAATACAGTATTAATTTTGCATGTCAAAAATTAGATGGAACCCATTTATACTTCCTGTTGTTATGAGCGATTCAAATCTACAGGTACATGACATGTACTGTACATGTTAATACACTGTAGGTGTACCCCCTGGAATTTCCCAGGATAATTTCAGGGAAAGTACCCTGTAAACATTGTGGATTGCCAGATGATCATGTGTTTTTGTTGACTGAATTAGAAGTTCATTTGTACAGTGGAGCCTGCTTTATTGACTACCTGAATAGAAAGACAACTTTTACATGAACATGAATATATGTACAAATGTAGGCATACATTACATGAACATTGTACATGTATGTGTGTGTACTGAAAGACCACCTGTCTACATGTACATGTACATTAGGTACATATCGTCCTTGTTTTCACGAAGTGACGGTAGTGAGGAAAATCGTAATGCAAAGTGAATGCAATTTTTTTCACTACCGTCACTTCGTGAAAACAGCGACGATATACATGTACATGTACATGTAAACATGTATGAAGACCAAATTTATTGTTTACCTTGAAAAATGTTTCTTTTTTCAAATCAAGAGAAAGTTAACCTCAGCAGAAAGACCACCTTAAAGACCACACATTTTGTCTCCTCTGAGTGGTGCCTACAGTGTATTATATACAGGTTTCACGGTACATGTATTCCTGCTGAACTGACCAGACAGGTACAAGTTGATATGATCAACTTCGATTTATTACCCACTGAGCATACAATGTAGATCTTCAGCGACAGGTACTAAAGCAGTATGAAGAAATCACCAGTCATAGTCAGTCAAGTCATCTTCCGTGCCATGTTCACTTAATATCAAACTACATGTATAGTTTCATTCTGATCAAGTTGCCTAAATCTCCTTTGCAGTGCTTTGTACAGCATTACATAAATCTGTACTGTTCCAATTTGATGAAGTTGCATAATCTTCTTTGCAAGGACTCCATGAGAGCATCAAACAAAAGCTTGGCTCATTTTCCATCTCATCACCGATGCCATCTCAGTAAGAATTCAAATCCATGCCACAGCAGGGTCCATCGAATCAGAATACAAGAAGACAAATTTAATGGAATATTGATACCAGCAACAGGTTTGTTGAGTTTGCTATCATCAACTTCACTGGTGTCATATCAAGAGAAACAAGTTGAATGTGTAACAATACAGTAAATCCATAAAATTTGGTTTTCAAGAAAAATTAAAGTTACAGGAGTAGTCACAAGCACTCCTGGTTTCACGCAATAAAATAAAATGATACAAAAAGCTGATGATAAAAATGACAAATTCCATGAAACAGCAAATTATCAAGTTCACCCACGCATGTGTAAACATGACCAAAACGTCAACAAATGAAGGAGATTCCATGAATGATGTAGATTCAGTCGTACAAAAGTTGAAAAATTAGGAAATTTCGTAATACAGCATGCGTGTATCCCAACATCGTCATTCCTTTCGAGTGATAAGACTCTTACTGCTTCAACAAGAGTAATGAACTCTTGCAAGAATGTCAATGACTCTCTACTTGGTAGGATGAGCAGGTGAATTCCTTTCCGACCATTTCCCGTCACCGATTGACAAATTCCTTCCCTCTCGTCTTTATCACCTGACTTCGTGCTTGAGTTGAAATTCTTAATGATCGTAACATAATGCAGTTTTATTCCACCATCTACGCAGGAAAAAATATCATATTGCATACAAAATTCCTTTGCATAAATTGGAAAAGATTTTTTCTTCTTCAAGAATTTAAGAAAAATATTGGGAACTNACACACAACAACCGGCCGCGCACTCATTTAGGCCACTTCGTGAAAACGACGCGTATATTAAATGCGCATATTTTCGTTTTCACGAACCGTTCCCACAGTTTGTTACAATATTCCCACTTTATTATATATTTTTTGTAAACAAAATATATATGAGCAGAATCGTTAGAATCTGTACTATGTGGTTGTCAAAGGAAATCTTTGAAGATGTACGTTAACCCCCGTTTTGATATCATGAAATGTTAAAATGCGTTTATCTCGGAATTCACTTTTGTTGCTGCGCGGGCTACGAGGACACTTCGTGAAAACGGTGACGATATGTTTGCATTACATATATATGTGTTTAATCTGCATATAAAGAAAGTTCTGTGATGATTTGTCTTCTTCTGCTGTACAGGTCACCTTGTCGTCGATGTGTAATTCGTCGCGACAGAGTTGCCAACAAGTGCCTGTTTACGTGTAACTACAAGAGTATACATGTACCGTAGGTCCAAAGATTGTTGTTTTGTATGTATGTTTTTGTTGTGGGGGTTATTTTCATACATTGGTATACTGTTTATTAAATTAAGTTGTGTACATGTACATAAAAATATAGATATTTTAAACTTTTTGGCTACCTACAAATAATAATCATAAAAAAAAGTTCTTTTTCACGGAAACTCAACCATGCTACAGTACATAACCTTTCTCCCTATTCTTTATTCACAGCACAATGCACTCAAGAATGCATCCCAACATTACAATTCCCACCCCCTCCCTGTAAATTTCATGATAGTACATTTCACCGTCCCACACATGTAAACTCCTGCAAGTGATCTCTAAATGTACAATGTGCATGTACATGTATATATGGAGCAAGCGCATCAATGCATACTGGGGCTCGGAGGCTATTCAATCTGAAGTAACGCTTTTGTGTTATAGAAAACAGCTTTAACCGTCCCCGTTTCATCCCATGGAAGAACCTGTCCCCTTCTCCTCTATTGTTAGGCCCAAGGTTTTAAGCTCATCCTGTGTTTACACACACAGTGCAGTTATAAAACCTCTCATTAAAGGGACGCATGCAAATGGAGTGGCCAGTTTCGGTTGGTCAATACAGAGTGTCCACTACATGAGCTTTACTGGGTGACCATTGTTATGAGAGGCCCTGGACACAATGCAGTGTTGTTCTAGGACTGGGTTGCAGGGGCTTGGACCTTCTAAGGAGAAGACCTGGAACCGTTACAGTACACTGTATACAGTAGGAGATGAGATGACTCTCAATTTCGAGTGCTCCCTATTCCATACATTAGCTGGGATGATGGGGAAATAAAAAAAAGAATATGTACCATGATGCCATACAAGAAAGACAGACACAATCTGTCACATCAACATGAGTGCTATATTTATTTGCAGCTCCTTATATTAGTACATGTATTCGAAGTGCAACTTCCACATTTTCCAAAGGTTTCATTCCACAAATAATTGTCTTGCAACAACAACATTTTGTGATTCATGAAAAGATTCTCACTGCAAAAAGGGCCAACATTACAAAATTGTGCAAAAATTTCTGGTTTACAATTTAGGACTAGAGATAATGGGCATTATTACAAGCAATGCACATCCTACATGCATATAAAAGCCCTGCACATAAACTCATAAAAATGGGATCAAAAAACAAGTTTGCTATTAAAACAAGAATATGCATGAACACAGAACAGTAGCAATGTTTTGTTATTAAACATGTCCATGTATGTATTGACCACATTCCCATCTTTTAAGAATAATTTGCATTATAAATTTTATGATTCAGATTGAAAGAGTTGCCTGTATAATCATCTGTACAACTGCATGTATAATTAGGCGGAAGACTGGAAGTATGTTTGTATTTAAACTGCAAAAACCTGTATTCCCTCTATTTTAATGAAAAATACATGCACATTGTAATATATGCCCACTATTTAACAGTAAGAGGTACATTTTTCCAAATGTCTGCAACAATATTTGTCAAGCAAAGCAGCTGGGGGCCAGGGATTAAGTCTGAAACTAATATAAAAGGACTTGGGTTTACTTAGATTAAAGCAGCACAAAAGGGAACTTCTGCACTACGAAATATGATAACGTTGCGCGCTTAGTGGCCAGGAGAGTCTATTAAAGGAGAATGACTATTGTGTAGTGGCTTTCTTTGCATCCCATTATAGAGAGCTGTATTTTGCACAATTCATTAGTATAGAAATGCTGTAATGTCAATCTTGCCAGACTACATGCAGGCTTTTGCATTTAATGCAAAACAATTTTGTTGTGTGTATTTGAAACTGCAATGAAATGTACATTCCTAATGTTATCTTCACACAAAGTATTATGTATTAATGGGAACTTCCAAAAAGAAAAAATCTTAGAAGGGTAGAAAAGAAAAAAAACCTACATTCTGCCCAAAGTGTTGGTCCTTGCAAATAAACAACAGGCCCATATGAACATGTACCGGTACGTAATGATGTCCATGTAATGATGTAAATACATTGTAAATGTGTTTGTTCAAAATCAGTTTCTTCATGCAATCTCATAAACACGAGTCCAAAGTCACAAACTTTTTCTGAAGTGAATATTTCATTCAAAGAAATCTACACTGTAGGCATACACAACACGGAACATACATGTACAGGCCTACTAATACACTGTACATGTACAAATTGTATACAGTTACAGTACAACCAGAAGATTTCCCATGCATGAAATGTTCACAAATCTCATGAATGGCTCACATAATCACATTCATGAGAATTGGGAGTATCTTGCCTTGAAAAGACTTTAATTAAAAACGGCACAACACTGAATATTTGCAATTCATAAAAGTTTCTTGAAAAGTTTCTTACAATGAAAGTGCTTTGAAGGTCTCTAGTCTCAGTTATTCATCATCGTATCAAGTCATCTGCTTCTCTAATTGTACAATAAGTTAACAAACCATTTGAAGAAACTATAGGAATATATTCAGAATTACATGTATTTATGTACTGCAGAGATCAGACCTACAGAGATGTTAAGTATTTTGATACAATATGTGCCATATTGAATATACATGTATGTTCATGTACAATGTACATGTACTTTAAAATTAGTCAACAAGTACCAACCCCCCAAAGACCAATGAACAAAAACAAAGAGCTAATATCAACTCAAAGTCTGTACTTGGAGACTAGCTCAACCCAATCCAGACACAACTTGCCAGAGTGACAGAGCCATATAATCTTTATGGTCAGCTATCTGATCTCCCTTATTGCTTCTTGATCACCCATAAGGTCAACAAGGTCAGTGTTATCAGTCCAGCCCATCCTTGTCCTGAGATGACCCCTGGCTTCTAGTCTTTCCAGTCACTTCACAGTGCAGTGCTCAGCTCAGAGTACATTCTGATTTGAATTATGGACCTTACTTTTCTAATAGACATGAACCGAAAACATATTAATTTGCAATGTTGTGGCTGTCCTTCATGGTGCAAGTCAAGTGAAGATCTTATAGACTGTGGGGCAAGTCACTATATTGTGATGTTTCGTAGTCCCATCAGTGGCAGTCGACCAAACCAGTATGAAAATATAAAGAAAAATATTAAAAACATATTTACCGTTTGTTCTCCTCATTTTCTTTACGGGTTTTTGTGAAAACTAATTAAAGATAATAATTATTTTGCCTCCTAATATTCGTGGGTAATGTGCCGGGAAATCGGAGGTGTGTCC
>BEXV01000277.1:24324-38369 GCA_003118195.1 Hemicentrotus pulcherrimus | reverse complement strand
TACAGCGTTTGTAACTTTACCAAGACTTGGCCAAATTTCTTATCATTTTGATGATTCCAGAACCTTGCAATACACACAAATTCTTATATGCTAGATGATCAACCTTTCCTGGTCGATTCCACATCGTTTCTTTCACAATGCAATCACATGGCCAGAACTCAACTTCATCTTTAAAGTCAATCTTAGTCTTTGTGAAACACTCCCCAGGAAACTACTTACTCAACTTCAGTAAAAAAAAAACACTCCTCCGTTTCTGAAGGAGCAAACTTTAAACTCTTTTTTCATAATAACTTACAGGAGCCTTCCACATGCATAGACTTGCTAATAGATGCATTCAGCTGCATGTAATGGTTTTGTGATACTTGATTTTCTTAAACATTCATAATGATAGAGATAGAGAAGTATAAAATCTACATATTCTGAAAACCCCAAACGTCTAGTCTTCAGAGTGTTTGGTGAGGAATGTTTAGTTAGTCCATTGTAGAGATGAAAGTACCTGTTATCCCTTTGATTTTGTTTTCATATGTGAAGGAACTGAGACGTCTTAATTCCAAATCAAAAGCTTGAGAATGGTTGCCTTATAGAAATAGTCAAAGAATAAAAAACAACTATAATTTTTAAATGATTTTTCTCTTCCAAATCCTTGTTGTAAGTTAAACATACCGCAGTAACCCGTTCTATTTATCAATATTTAAACAAATCATTTTATAAACCCTCTAGTGCCACTAACTTTATTACCAGTATACCGATATATAATGTATCGGATTCTAGCTGTACATTTATTCCCCTTTTCGATGCCTCCGTAATGAATTATGTTATTTAAAATGTACTGCTTTTCATGCCCGCTCCTACAAATGTAAAAACTATCTATAACTGCTCATTATGTTTGCATGATTGATGATAATCCTGTGCATTACAGACAAAAACGCTAACAAAAGAGTTTCTAAAAACAGTTTTGATATGGAACAAGGGAAAGAAACGCTGCAAATACCGTTGATATGTAACAACAGCAAGGCGGCGCGTACAAACGACTCTGCGTTTTCATGAAATGGTTAGAGTCACCCTAAACAACCGTCAGCCAAAACCACACTTTTACGAAAATTCCTCTTCTGAAACTCGACATTTACCATCATTCTTTTGCTCAGCAGTGACCTATAATCCCTTGATCTGTTGCGATTGTCATTTTTTTCATCTCCCCTCCTCCCCGATTAACAATTGATTAACAAACAACACGTTATATGGGCCGGTGTGTTTGATATTTCCACCCAATGCTTGGAGCTGAATTAGTGAATAGGCAAAAAATTAGAATAGGATGCTTTAAAACCAAGGTTTACGAGCTGTGTTCCACAAGCGATGAACTGGAAAGTAAACTTGTGTCCTGTAATGCACTTCCTGAACGAGACAGAATTGTCTAGGAAAGTCGGATAGTGTGCTTTGGAAGAAAGAAGCAACATCATGGTTTGTAATTGTTGATAAGTTTTTCAGCTGTAGTGTTGAATATTCTGGAGAATGTTTCTTTGAAAGTTGAAACACAAAATTCTTTCAGGTTTTATGTTAACAACATTCCTTGAATGTTCGTCCCTATTAGGAGAAAAAAAACTGTTTAAAGAAAATCCAAACGATAGCAATGACCCTAATATGGTTATAGTTATCAAGGGAAACATAACAAATTATATACCTCACTTAAGGAATGCAGCCATCTGATTGGTCGAAAGAGCAGTCATAAACTTTAACTATTCCTGTAAAATTGCCCGGTAAACTTCCAGTTATCGGAAAAATAGTTCAGCCATGGTGAAATACCCATAGGTTAACACGTTAAAAAATGGTTTGACCGATCGAGAATACCATACATGTGCAAAGAATTGGTTGGTATTTTTAGCACAGTGCACCGTTACAGCAAATAAGGCAAAAATGGCTGAAGAAACTCTCCTAAGATTTCAACTTCTTGATGATGATCAGATGCAAGACTTGCTGACAGCAAGAACACCAAAATAGGGTACGTAAAATTGTCCATAAATATATTCAAAATAGATCTAGTAGATCTAGATTAGATCTAGATCTAGGCCTAGACCTAGTAGATCTAGACTAGTGCTAAAAATAGAATCTTTCTCATAAAGATTGCACACACCGTACTTCTATGCACTGCGCACTGCCACTGGTCGATGCATTGGTCGATGTTTCAATTATCAAAATGAGATTCAAACTAATATTGCTCGTGATCCTGAAGGTGATACTCAATAAGTGAGGTGTCATATGAAAGCGCAGGTTTTTATCCATATTCCCCACAGGGCCGGCCCACCCCCCCAAATTGTAAAAATATCTTGCTTAGATTAAATCTAGATCTAGTCTACTCTCACAGATACACTCTTAAAAAACAACCATGCAGAAACACTAGAGAAAGGCCAAGATGGTGTCATAAGTTGACTCTTTTTTCGGCATATAAAAGTATTAATGACTGCTTTAATATTCGAGAAATAGTTGTTTTTATACACTCTCGGGAAGGTTACAACTGGGCTATTTCCCTCGGCATGCCTAGGGAAATAGCACAATTTTAACCTTCCTTTGAGCGTATAAAAACAACTATTTCTCTCAAAGCAGTCATTAATACTATAATATACCATTATAAGAGAATGATTATCGCTATAGTCAATCTTTAGGGGTGATGCAGTACAGGCCACTATTAGTAATTTAAAAAAAAAATTTTACTCATGCTCTTTACATGGCATTTTGTGAACTACCAAGATGCAAGTATTGGCTATTCACTTTTGAACAAGAATATTTAAATTTTTAATCATCTAATAGAAAGTGAGAAAAAAATCATAACTTTAGATCTGGCCAAATTTCTTTCAATACGATAGTATTAAATCCAAACAAATTTTCTCCCCAATCAGTTGCCACAAGCCAAATGCAGATCAAACAGCCTCATTAAATAAACGCAGATTGCACAATCAAATCCTGGAAAACACAATTAAAAAAACAAAAAAACAGATGCAACAAGACCATGTGTTGTATTATCATGAATATTTTGTAACCTTCACATACATCACATCTGGTTCGCGCAGTCGCAGCCAGCTGCCAAGTCACGGACTTGAGTGCCACGCCTCTGTAAATGCAGTTGACAACCTCTGGTTGAAGTTTGATAAGAGAGCACTCTGCCTATTGGCTGTTATGAAACTTGCACAAATGGAGACGCCCCTAATTTTGTCCCCTTTAAAAGCATTGATAAGCTGTTGGCTTAGAACATGAACTGCCAGTGGGGTGAAAGAAAAGGCAAACAGTTTTCTAAAGATAGCATTAAAGGTTTGCGTCTGAATAGTGCCGACAGGAAGTTGAATGGCGGTGATGGGAGGTCGATTACACAATTAGAGCGTGGAGTCGCACCAGAGGCGGGGTCAGACAATGTTATCAGTCAGGTACGAGTTCGTAACCCCCTCCACCCTGGGAACCTTAGTGGGGGAAAAAGGAGCCCATTTGTTGGAATTATTTTATATCGAGATGACTGCAAGGGTCTAACATAAGCCTTAATAGCCTGAAATTAAATATAAACCACTATAGTTGCAATCAATACTAGCTTGCTAGTCAAAGGCTATCAAAAACGGTTGCAAACTAGTGAAAATTGTGAAGAACACTACTTCAATTGGCCAGTCAAAGAGTTCTGCTAATGATTGGAGAAAAAAATTGAACTAGAATAATTGATATTTCCCACCCAAATTGATAGAGAATATAGTTGAGTAATAAGGAGAGAAATTTGGTTGACATCTGGTTTCTGATACAAGACTTTAACACATCCCTATAGCATAACAGGATTCAATTCCTTATGAGAGATGATAAACAGCAACAGATTGTGTTTAAAATATATGTATCAAATAAAATATTTGCGTTCCATCTGGTCCATTTTCAAGTAATGCACAATGCATGTAAAAATGATGAAAAAGGATGAGATAAACTCAACTGTGTCACTTGAGGTAATATGACAACGTCGCTTTAATGACTTTCATTAATTGAACATAGAGGGCATGAGACCACATAATGTGATGGTGTGGATCTCTCATTTCATATTGATACTGCTTACAATGTTCATCTGCCCTCAATACAAAACACAAAAAGTGCAACATTGCTAAATATATTTGTTCTTTTGTGTCTTAAATAGGTGGTTTCCAATTGTGACACGATTAGTTCCTCAAAGCAAGGACACGCACGGACAGAGACCGTTGTTGTTTTGTTTTTCCCACGATAATGCGACACTGGCCTACAAAATTTACCGCCTGCCGGGGAACGGATTCAGAGCGCAAAATGTAGATCGCGACTACAGATAACATAAGTGAATAATTAGTGTTCATTTATGTTCATCGACTATAAGAGAAAATAAGGTCTATAGGCACGATAACCATAGAGAGTTTTGCAATCTAAAAAAAGAATAGTTTGGGAATGCCGAGGCACGGTCTGCGGTGCACGTAGCCACCTTGAACTGTCCTATATCTACTTCATTTGCCGCCTGCCGTGGAACGGATTCAGAGCGCAAAATGTAGATCGACTACAGATACCATAAGTGAATAATTAGTGTTCATATATGTTCATCGACTATTAAGAGAAGATAAGATCTATAAGCATGGCGGCCATAGAGAGTCTTGTAATAGAAAAAAAGAATAGCTCGGGATTGCAGAGGCAAGGTTTGTGGTGCACACAGACACCTTGAACTGTCCTATATCTACTACTCGTTTTAAAAGATGACATTTTCATTCTCTCTCAACTGACAAACCGTAAAATGATGAAGTTTTGACAGGTGCCGACACCTATTTTGAAAAAAGCAATCTGCTGTTCCTGTGTAAATTTAAAGTGCAATTACTATACTAATCTATCTATTTCAATTAATGTTCTGTTATTTAAAGATTTTTAAGTAACAAATATATAACTTTTATTTTCGTCTCCCGTACCTGATATTTAAAGCAATAATTGCTTGAGAAATTACTTCCCCCCTATTCCTACTTCGTTTTTTCCACATTATTTCTTTTGTAAAATGATAAGTTATCGCCAGCCAAGTATGGTAGTAACTAATCAATACATTTTCCATTCACAAGAGTACTTTTCTAGTCTTTCTTCAGTCATCGTACCTTCCTTTTCCCTATTGTTCATTCTATTCTTTGTAAAGTGAGCACCAGTAATAATTAATCACTACATTTGATATCTATGGAAATATATCTCTAGTCTTCCATCATGTCTTGATGTCATAAGGAACCCTCTGGGGCTACCAAATAATGGGTGAATTGGGAAACAATGTCTTCAAGATAAAGTTGAGTTCTAGTCATGCGGTTGCATTGTGAACAAAACGGTGTGGAATCAATCAGAAAAAGTTGATCTTGTAGCATATAAGTATTGGTGTGTACTGCAAAGTTCTGGAATCATCAAAATAATAAAAAATTTGGCCCACTCTCGGTAAAAGTAACAAGCACTGTACACAAAAGGATGAATTAGGGACTACTTTATCATGTGGCATATAAATGAGGTCCACATATTTAAGTTGTTTCATGTCATACTTTGAATATGAAGGCATTTGAAGAGCTATGCTTTTCAGGGAACATTTTTTCTCTGATGTTCTTCCACACCTTGAATGATAACGCTGAAAACCCTCACAAATAATTGTTCACCTATCCTTGATCAGAACTCAACCTTTTCTTTAAAGCCTGTACATATAATCTGTTGAGAATTAGAAGGGTGTTAGTTCTGCATTAATGCCCTTCTGGCCATCGAGAGATAAAATATTGTTGAGTCTAAGTTTAGACTAATGGTAAAAGAGAGCAAAAGAGAGGAAAGGGTGAAGGAAGGCGTAAAAAGAGGGAAAGAAAGGGAAGGATAAAGGGAGAGGGGGAAGGAAATAGAAGGAGACGGATAAAGAAAGAAAGAGAGATATAGACAGAGTGAATGAAAGTGAGGGAGAGAGAGAGAGAGAGAGAGTGAGGGGAGAGAGAGAGAGAGGGAGGGAGAGAGAGAGAGAGAGATATAGAGAGAGAGGTAATTACCCATTGAAGTATATCTGGGCCAGCTTGTACAGTTCATTGGCCACCTCTATAGAGTCTCTGCCATACCGGCATTCGATCGTCGGGATGGTCTTGGCTAACCACGGTGCTGCTTCCTTAAATTCTTCTATAAATAGAACCAGCGGGTGAAAATAAAACATGGAAGCAGTGAGTGATTTACCATATCTTTACAGAGCTCTAAAAGAGCCCAGGTGAATAACCTAAATAAATGCTAAAGGGACTTTGTAATATTCTTTAGATGGGAGAAAATGTGCAGGTAGTGACTTTAATGCTAGATGTACAATTAAAGATAATCTGAAAGTTTGAGTTAAAACAGACTGTTATTAATAGTACAATTTGGCAAAAGTGGATCTGATTGATTCCTTAATTCTCCCAACTAAACTCATACAATTAAATTACATTTCAGGTAAATGTAAATCGTCACAAAGCAATGAATTGGCTCTATTAATACCATTCCAGTCAATTAAGTGTTGAAAGATTATTAAACGCCTGTCTTATGTTTCTATTTCATGGAAAAACAGTTGGGAAAATTCAAAAATGGTTGGGAGAATTTACTGTTAGAAATTGTCTCACAGTGACACCTTCATTTAAAGAAAACTATAAATATCTTTGTGATTTGAGATTTTTTTCAGGATCTTTTTGCATGTTAGAAGGTTAGTACAGTGGAAGTAACATTTCATACAAAAATTACGCAGTAGACATGTGTTATTCTAGAAATGTCCATCACCTTACATCGTTGTCCCATATGTACAAATTCGTGTTTTTAACTTGATTCTTAAAATTTTTTTTTACTCTTTCGCCGCAAATCCATCAATCAGTTCTTGAGATAACGCAATTACGAGAACGTAACGTACAATGACATACCACCTAATGATTTTAGACTGAACAGAATTATTAAGCATAGCATATACCACAGCAGACAATTTTATACAAGGGTCTTTGTACTAACATACCAAACCTACAATACCTACTTAACTCGACATGACATTTGGCCATGTTGCCGTAAGCCGCTGCCAGCTGCATGTCAGGAGGTATGAGGATACGGTCGAACACATCAATGCAGGATTTCGTCTTCGATATAACTTCTGTAAGATAAAAGAAAAAATTATTTCAGTACTTATTTTCTAATGAGGTACGGTCGAATCTGCTTTCATAGACCACTTGTATAGAAAGACCACCTGTCTACAAATACCATATTTTTTTCTTCCCTTGAACAACATTTCTTATTGATAAATGTACTAAATGAACCTGTACATGACACACAAGCAAACAAAATACATTTTACAATTTTTTTTGTAAAATATAGCATATAATGAGTATTACTTATATTCTATGGACATAAGAGGGTCCAGATTGAACTTTTTACAATCCGTATGTACAGGCCCAATGTAAAAATGTATGATAAGATTATTTCTACTCTGTATGTACAGGCCCAATGTAAAAGTGTATGATAAGATTATTTCTACTCTGTATGTACAGGCCCAATGTAAAAATGTATGATAAGATTATTTCTACTCTTTCGCAAAGGCCATTTGAGAACTGTTTCTCTATGCATTAAAGCAATAGACCAAATTCTTTACAAGATATATGTATTATTTAATATCTCTCACCCCTCATTAATTTATTGTCGTTCAGAGCTGCAGAAAACATCTTCGCCAATCCACGGAGTGTAGCTGTAGCATTCTCCTCCTCCTGCAAAAAAATAAAAGAGTATAAGAATACCGGTAGAAATGATTTACCTAGTGTAATATCATTTTATTTCAATTAGGTTAAAGACCTTGAAAATACAACTATATATCAATGGAAAGCTGTTTGGATGTAGAATACAAACACATACACATACAACTTATGTTTTATTTTGTCATTGAACAATAAGTAGTTAAAGATTTCACTTTCAGCCCCCTCTTAATTTGGGGGTAAACAAATGACAAATAATAAGCCATTGTCATGATAACGTCACCTTGTGTAGAGCAGCCAGCTTGATTGTATGTCGCGACCAGCCAGCCAAGCAAATGACAATTGTGCGTGAGTAATTTTTTGAGAGAGTTTATGAAAGTTTATGAAAGCTTTAAATTCTACAATTATATCCTAAACCTGAACATTAAAGCGAGAGAATTTCATAATAGTAGGGTTTTCAAAAGTCTGCTAATCGTTAATCCTAGTAACAGTAGACTAGATCTATACCCCGAGTACACATGTACCATAATACCATGTCTTTGCAAGCTGGCTGCACCGGCGCAGGCTTGCCGCGCCTGTACTACAGTGCTCAAATGCAAGATGATGTGTGTCCCGACAGGTTGTGTAAGTATCCTGACAAAACAGCAATTTGATTTTGAAAAAGTTCACAAGTTATATTTCACAAATTGTTTGAACTTATGTTGACACTATTATAAAGCACAAATTTTCATGATGGTCGGTGCCATTTAATCAACATCTTTTATAAAATCCAAAGGCAAAAGAGTGTCCGGACTACAGCAATTGCCTTATATTTACCATCCGTAAATCAACTCATGATAGCCTTGGACTCGGATTAACTTAGTAGAGAATCTGATAAGTTTATTTTAAATTGATTTTATAGCTCCTAGTAATTTACTAATAAAGATTCAATGAAACAACAGAGCTGTTCGCTAATTATTTGTAATTTGTTCAAATATTTGAATGTAAGACTCTAAAACAAAAAAAGGAAGAGATAGCACGTAAACACTCATGAAAAAGCAGCCGGTGGCTATAGCCTCTACATATGCTGACGTCATCAAGTCATCTTCTGTTTTTTGTGAGATTAATCTGGGTTTTGCTGCTCTTGAATTCAAGCTTTCAAACCATTATTTTTCCTCTGCATGACACTTTGTGAGCAAATATTAGCAATGACTGTATTCTATGGCTCATAAGCTCCAGTTTGATATCTGACTAATTCACTTCATTTTTCAGTTCAGAGATATTTTTTAATGGAATTCAGCACATGAACTCCCTCATATATTTTTTCTTATGGAATTTAATTTCAATCACCACTATAGGGATAAACATTATTTGAAGATTATTTTCAAATATAAAGATGCTTGCAATTATTATGAAGTTTTTTTTTAAATAACAGTATAATACCATAACAATGTCACATATATATTGCTTTATTTTCTGTTTAATTTTTTGTTATTCCTACAAAATATGTTTCTAAATTACATAAACACTATTGCTAATTATCTTTATTTTGTTCAATGACCTTTTATGTTATGTGCTTATTCCTTATCAATGTGTTTCTCTATTGTTAAAACAATATCACTGCTTACCTCTAATAAAACGTCCACATCAATCCAAACTGCACATGTTCCACAAACTGATGTCACGGCGTTCAATGGCTGGCCGCATTTTGGGCATTTGAGGTACATATCGTTCATCTTCATTTTGTCGCGAGATTCAGGGTCGCGTGTGCAAGTCCGGCAACGGCAAGTGAAGCAGTACTGATTGAGGAGGGCCTGCTGCCTATCTGACGTAATCATGTGACCAACCTGCGGACCTAAAATCAACGTGAAATACTGTCACACTTGACTAGTAACTTTCACGCCTATGAAATGATAGCGAATTTAATGAATTGTTCAGATTCTTGAAAGTATACGGTTGTGTAATTGTTATAAAACTAAATGTTGTCCTTAACAATCTGCAAACATTTCTTTGTGCAAAAATTTCTGCAAAAATATGCAAATAATGTGTGAGATACGCTTTAAATCCTCATCATAGCTTACCATAGCAATGTTGTATCTCATCACCATGCATGATCTCTCTCGTTGCTCGAACATAGACGATACCCTTCCTAAAACTGCAATGAAAACAAGTACAAAATCAAATGTCATACTTTTAAGAAGTTAACAAGTTCTAACTTCATTAAAGGTACTATGTCCCATTTGCAAGCCCAAGAAATGAACAGGTTAAATTCCAACGGCATTTGACAGACAATACTAGTTTAGAACTTTCCTTTAAAAAAGGGAGCTTAAAAATATCTTTAAGTTGGAAAATAACGACTATTAGATGTGGAACTAACTTTAGAGCTATAGAGCCAGTAAGTAATAGTCTGGTTGAACGTTTTATGCTGGGCAAAGATTCAATCACTTTAATTTTGGCCATTACAAGAAGTGCGTTATTGATGTAGTCAAATGCTCATGTACCCTTTACAGCTCATTTTATGTATTTTATTACCAAAGAAGAAAAAAAAACAGTCAGTCACTCAATAGTGTCTGACATTGAAGTCTATATAGCAAGTAAACGGGTTTCCTTGCATAATTTGAATATTAGTACACTGCTAACGTTTAAATTTCACAGATAGGACATACTTGACATATTCATAATTCCTGCAATGTTCTGCAGAATTTGATGTTGGCTGCAAAAGGGACATAACGTATTTGCCGGTGTAAACGCCGCAGTATTTTTGGGAGAGAAAAAATCAAAAAGTCGGGGTGCGGCGTATATACGGCAACAGAGTAAAAACAAAAAAAAAAATCAAGCCAAAACCAGCA
This sequence comes from Hemicentrotus pulcherrimus, assembly GCA_003118195.1. Classification (NCBI taxonomy): domain Eukaryota; kingdom Metazoa; phylum Echinodermata; class Echinoidea; order Camarodonta; family Strongylocentrotidae; genus Hemicentrotus; species Hemicentrotus pulcherrimus. The sequence goes on along the minus strand of BEXV01000277.1, from coordinate 27,829 downwards.
CAAATCTGCACATATGGGACTACGAATGGAACAATAACTATACCACTATGGAACAGGACATTTCCACACATCTTACCGACAATTTTACCTTGCATTGTTGACATGAAGACGCATATAATCTTCCAAAAACAACATCTGCCGATAGATCTTGATCAAAGTTCGTGCCAATGCATTGCAAAAGTAAAATAAGGGGCCGTATAACGCATCCAGCACGCGAAGTCGCCGTTTTCAATCCATGTGAATGTATACATCACTAAAGAACTGCGAGCCTAGGCATCGGTGCAGGATAGTCGCGCGGTCTAAGGCGCCGGCTTCAATCCCCAATCTGCATGGTGGATCCAGGTTCGATCCTGACTCCGTCCAAAAAAATTTTTTTTTTTTTTTTGTTCTTTTTTTTTTTTTTTAAAGGTCATAATCGGGGGTGCGGCCTATACAAGGGTGCGGCGTTATCACCGGCAAATACGGTAGTAGAAAACTACATTCCCTTTAGCCACCATATACTTGTAGTCCAGTTTCTGTCTGTTTTTATACATTGTTTTATTCTTCAATAATCTTTGTCCTCCTCCCTTACATGCACCCCACACAGAGGGCAGTGTCTCCAGTCTCCACTCATCCAACGATACCCCATAACACCCACTGAGAGGGCAAGAATGAAAGGACCCTGCCTCCATTTTAGCGTCAAAGGTGTGTTATTCTCTCAGCTCATTGGGCGCGCAACACAGAAACAGTCAATGCAATGGACATCCATACTTGTAGAAGCATACTGCCCTTGATGACAATGTGTCTTGCTAAGTTACTTTTGAGAAAAATGTTTGTTTGAAAGCTTGGAGTCTACTGAAGCACTCTGACTCACAAGATATTGTACAGGGAAACAAAAGAAGGATTTGAACTAGAAAAACAAGAAAGAAATCTATGAAGGGATAATCATACTGTCCTATAAAATCAGTACTGGTACTCTAACTTTTTATCATGTCCAAGTATCAATGCAACAGATTAATCTATTTCAGGTTTAAAGGGCGATCATTCTGTGACTAGTGCCCTGTTTCATAGAATAGTAACGAGTGACAAGTTTTGCTTTGGCGTTATTGATTTGCAAGTAGCCAGGGATGAAAGCTGGATAAAAAATAATTAGAAAAATAAAAAATCAAACTGTTCAAATGCAAGTTTCAGATTGCTTGATGGTTCTAAAGTTTGTGAATTAATGCATACACTTTCTAGAAAGTTTTTTTTTTTTTTTAAATCATTAAATATGCATTCATTCAGATCTAAATAAAAAGTAAAACCATGTGACTCTGCTGGTTTGTGCAGTGGGCAGTAAAGATTTAAAGGGATCGTTTAACAATGTTAAATCTGAGATACACGACCCCACCTGTTATCAGTGTCTGTGATATGGTGAAATATTGAAGCCCTAAAAAAAATCGCGCTTCAAAATGATCAAGAAGTGCCTCAAAAAAGTAAAAATCTTTGAGTGACCGGTTTTACCATACTCGTTTTCCCCAATAGACTGTAGTGTTATGAAAACCGTCAGGCGAACGGTTTTCAAAATTTGTAATTCCAATCATAAATATCTTGATAATCAGACAGGCGATCGGCTTGTAAAATTCATGGGGTTCCTGACTGACCTAAAGGTTTATAATTATTGTATCATGAGCTAAATCCAGAATTTTGTTTCAGCATCTGAGACAAAGTTACCGGATCCCTTTAACAATTTTATGCAATTCTGGTCATGCAGATGACCAAGAATGGCCCTTGTTCACTCACCTGGGGATGATATTAGGTATACAGGCATGGTTCATCATGCTCACTGTAGGGTAGACAGCCGTTGCTACGCGAAACTGCGAAATCTCCTCTACTGTACCACCTGCCGACTTTCCTGCTCTGTTTTCTTCCTCACTTGTACGTACCTCAGTGATGGCATGGGAGTTTGATTTCAGTTGTCTGGTGTGAAGCAGAAGAAGGGATGCAATCTCCGTTACGAGCTTCTCTTCCGAGAGTGCTTCACAAGTTTTGGGTAAGACAAGTTCCGGGTAGAAGCACTTTGCAAGTAAGATGGAGGTCTGTTACATGGAGAGAGAGGAAGAGAGAGAGAAAGAAAGACTAAGATCAACATTAAATTGGACTTAACTATGGCAGGCTGTTCATTCCACTACTTTCTCTCATCATTTACTGTCTTTGGTTTCTCAAGGTACGCACCAATCGGTCACAAATCTACATATTTTTGATAGTTCATTATTGTAAGAAAAAATATTATCTAAAGATCATAATTGAGAGACCAATGGTGAAAGCAACTTTTGGAATGAACGGCCTTGAAGTCGATCTTAGTCTTTGTGAAACACCCCCTGGATAAAGAGTGGCAAGTGTAGATTGATGCCTTGCCTAAGGACATTGGTATCCTGTCAGGGCTCAAGTCCATGACCTTTGCAATCTACAGTCAAGTGCTCAAACTGCCCAACTGTAATGATATGTCAAGCTTAAACAAAATTCTTACCACAGCATATTGTATGAGTTCTTGGTGTGAGTGATTGAACCAGTGTGCCTCAAGACCCACAATGGACTCATAGTTGACCAGGCCACTGTTGAGGTAGCCCGATGAGGAACCCTTGGCAGTGGTCAAAGAGGTTGCTGTCGATGATGATGCCGATGATGACGTCGAAGATGATGTCTTGAGTTTGCGGATGTGATTGGATAGCACTTCTCTACCGGCAGTGATGAGGATACGCAGACTTAGTCGGCTGAACACGCTCACCTGAAACACATACATGTATGAAAGAATCCCCAAGGGTACATTGTAGGTCCTGGTGTGTTTTTCACACTGCACCACATTAATTATGTCCTTCAAATCTTGATATTTTGCAATTAAAGAAAAAGCGGGTAAGATGGACGGACGGACAACAAAAAACATAATGCCTCCGGCAAGGGTACATTATTTTCAGGTCCTGTTTTTTTTTTTCTTCTTCACACTGCACTACAGTACTTTTGTCCTTCAAATCTTGAGTAATTGTAAATAACAAAAAAGCGGGAAGGATAGACGGACAACACAAAAACATATTGCCTCCGACAAGGGTACATTACAGGTCCTGTTTTTTCTTTTTTTCACACTGCACTACAGTACTTTTGTGGTTCAAATCTTGAGATATTGCAAATATCGAAAAAGCGGAATGGTTGGATGGATAGAGGGACAGACAACACAAAAACATGATACCTCCTGTACCACCTTCGATGGGTGGAGGCTTAAAGGTAATGCAAAGTTTTGGGAAATTTTGAAAATTTAGTGGATAATGATTCTTTACAATTTTAATATGTTTGGATGCCCCTGTGGCTCCTGTAAGCACTAAAAAAAATAGCCCCTAAAACACTTCTGCTTTCGAGAAAAAATGAAAATAAAAATTTATCGGTACTCCCGATAAATTTTGACAAATTTCAAATAGCGCATACGGTCGTACAATGGTAGCTGCGACCCTGAAAATTTCAGAATATGTAGTTGTGATATATACCTACCTAACGG
>BEXV01000277.1:0-10739 GCA_003118195.1 Hemicentrotus pulcherrimus | reverse complement strand
GGAGCATGATTCTAGTCTAGCGACTACAATTCTTGATTCCCAAATCCCTGTCTAAAGACAGCATTTAGTATAGGTATGCACATGCATTATGCTTATTTCGTTTTGTCGATAATGTTAATAGGTGTATTATGTAAAGCCTATTAGTCCGGGAAGCATCCGGAAAGTTAGGCCATACTCTAATTTACACCCCCCCCCCTCTTTTTTAATGAAACGCAGGGTGATTGTCCCCATTCCTTCCAGTCTACACCGATACAAAAGTTTGCAAATATAGCCGTAATGGTAAAGACTAAAGCACACCACCCTATTCTAAGCGAGATAGACAAAATCAATATTGTCCGCCAAATCACCCCCACAGTCATACCGAGTATACCTTAGTCATACGATATATTGAGACCGACACCAGGTCGAGCAAAATAATGCACTGTACATTGTGGCGAAGAATCGGTTGTGAGTAGGTGCAGCGATGTGACTGAGGTCTGACTGAGGTCACTATTACTCATGTCAAGGTATATTGTTTCCCGGTCGTTATCTCATTCGCCAACCATTAGTACACAACACCGGACGATTATGCTAAGACTGGTCGGACGTATTTACAGAGATCATTTGGTGTTTCCTACACAGTTACAATACAAGCAGGTTTTTATATGATACCGTTTCACAGTGATTAACAACACTAACTGCATTATCGCCGGTTGAGATAATGGATGCATGCATCCTGCATTACGGAGACCGCTTGGATTGATGCCTGGAACTAAATCATTATACTCTCTTTCTTCCCCATCGGCGTTGTTGGGCAGTGGTGCATCAACCATATAGGTAAAGCGATGCATATCATTTATTCTGGTGTTTGAGGTACCGCTAAAGCATCGCGTGATATATCTTTACATCATTTGTGTTTGTATCATCGTGTGATGTTGTACTGGAAATTTACTTTGGTGTCATTTTTGTGATGTGAATTAGGATTCGACGAGACTGCATGAAGCGACTGCCATAAACAGTTTCTATTCTGCTCATGCACTGATGATCTACATTTCTTTAGGGCATTGTGCTAGGGAGAAGTATATTGTTCGCCCTTATTATATCGTCATTCGATGTCGAGAGGTCTTGTGGAGTTCAGTTTACATGACTGTGTTGATCTATCAACTTCATCTTATATTTCATGCACGCTGTGAGAATAACGTATTCAATGTATACCATGACCTCTTTTTCTCTCTCTCTCTCTCTCTCCCCCTCTCTTTCACCTATGAATGTTATTGTCTGTGATTTACAACTGCTGTATGTAGCCAAGAGCCAGAGGAAACACTGCCAACGTATAATACTTGAGAACAGTATTGATTAATGGTCTTATGGAGCTTCATTTTGTATGATCATAATTACGACGATCAGGATCTCCATCTATACCAAACACACTGGGAGAAAAACATGTAGTAATTCATGCTACTGATACATAATTTCTCTCTCTCGATCCCGTTATTTATATATGTAATATTTTGTTTAATCTGCACTTCTGCAGATTCAATTAGTCTCCAGCGTTATTATACGAACTTCCTGTATCTCATGTTTCATGATTGTATATCCCTATAGTAGAACTACATGATTGTAGTACACTGCATGTAATACGACTAGCTCTCTCTCTCTCTCTCTCTCTGTTATGTCTGCGATTTCCAACTATTCTTCAACACTATGGCCCAAATTCACAAAGCAAGGGTTGAGCTCAGACCAAGGTTTGAGGTCAAACCTCCTTTTGTAGGGAGGTTTGGCGAAACAAAAGGAGGTTTGACCTCAAACCTTGCTTTGCGAATTCGGGCCAACGTGGTCAAGAAAAAAAAGACTATACCAACGAGTAGCTCACACGATTAATGGTCTACTGGAGCTCAATAGTAGTAGTGACAATTATTGCATAATAACGTTTCATTATAGTGCACGTATATTACAACTGAATCCCAACTCCCTGTGTTATGTCCTCTTTCTATTGTAAATTGTAAGCGCTCTATATGACGTTTTTATCGTCAGTGACTTCCAGCGATATTCTCCACCATTTTGTAGTTTAACAGACCAGACCAACATGTACTCATCATGATTAATGGCCTGTGGAGCTCGTTTTACATGTGACGATTTATCAGCTTCATCTTCAAAGTTCATAGAAAACATGCATGTATGTCATTACTCATTTGTCACTGACAGCATGTAGTATGCATTTGAAAACTCTACAATTATCTATATTTTTGTAGAGCAAATATAATTAGTGGCGTCGTTATGTGATTTGTTATATCAATATCGATGTTTTTATTGTCGTATGCCAAAAGTTTTATTTAACGTGCTAGTACTGGTGCTACATTGTTACGATCTGCCAACACCATTGTCATGTTTTATATTCTTAGAAAATATATGTGTAAATATTGTCATAGCAGAAAATGCAGCTCAATTTCAAAATAATTTATCTGTGCCTTCAACTGTCGGCCATCCTCAAGCATTCTTCATAGTTCAGTACGATGTACTATACCAAGAAGTTGCTGGTAACTTCTTGACTATACCAACATACTACCCAAGATGATGTATGGTTTATTGGAGCTCGTTTTACATAAAAATCTGGCGACCTTGTCTCAGGTTTCATCGTTGTGTAGGCTACGTAGAGGAAATGTTCTGTTTTGTTATACAGCAGAATATCGACTGCATAAAATATGTGTTCTCCATTTTGGACCTCTAAAGAAAGGTCTTGGCAGAAGCCATTATGTGTTAATGGCTAATGCAGAATAGAGTATCCAAGTTGTATTTGTAAAGAAATTAGGTGATCGAAATGCATATGTATGATTTTTTTGTTATATTATTAAACGGAAAATGAAACCAATACATAGTGGCTTTGGTTTGATATACAGCTTTATACTCTCGGCGTCTCGCATTCTGCAAAGACTGAATACAAGAGTGATTTTTATCTATGCCTATCAGCTTCTATTTTCTCGCACTACTCGGATCAATGTTCTTCTAAATACATCCGAGTTTTAGTCATGATGTGGTAAGATGCATAATTATGTCTTTATATATATTGTGAATTCAAAACGACCTAATTTCATTCTATATCTTTTTATTTCCAGCTATTCTGCACCAAATATTTTAAGCTCGAAGAAAGATCACAGTCGACTAATTCAAGATGTATAGCTTCCATTCTCTCGCACTACTCGGCTCAATTTGCCTCCTGGAACTCGTCACTTTGTCGTATGGTAAGACGAATATTTATTTAGGCGGTGAATATAAAATGACGTTCTTTAATCTTTTCCTTGACCTGTACTCGTGCATACAGCCCTCGGGAATCAATTACAACCCCGAAAGGTCACAATTTAGTTCTTATATTTCTTATCCGACCTGACATTCACTTTTTACAGCGTAATTACCGGGATGTTGGCCGGTATTTATACACGTTATTATTATAGATCCAGTAATTTCGGACCGATTTCTTCCTTCTGCTATAGTCGGACGTAGAAGTAAACGTACACTCGGTTCACTATGGGAATGTACTTTGTCAGTATGATAAATATTGATATCATTAATTGAGATGTCCGAAACACATGTATCTGACGTTCATCAATATATAGCTAGATTGTACTGTCATACCAAATACTCGCCAGGTCGGTTTATGCTGATGTTGTTATAAACGACAATACTGCCAATTATTTTTTTATTAGATTTAGAAATCTATCACCACAGATCTTTCCCAATGACGAAACCAATCATGAGGGCTCATGAATCATTTCGAAATACATGTACATGTTTGTCAAATATACAACAAAGGCCTATACCGTGTTAATCATTCATAAGTATGACTAACTTATCTCCCACACCCTCTTGTACAATCGTCACGTGTTGGTTTGAAATTAAAAGATATGAAGTATAGATAACCCTCTGTTTAGAGTAGTTAGATATTAACAGCTCGATTTAAACGTAGGACAAACGGGATTGGACTTTGATCACATGAATACAAACACATCTGGCTCTTCTATCCGCACAAACCACTCATTGGGTCAAATAAAATGAATTCTTAGTTTCTCGTACAATTTCCTTCTCTTGTGTCAGTCCACCTAGTCACTGGTTATTTAATCTTTTGTCCTGAAATAAAAATAAAACGTGATCGCAAAGATATTTTTCCGAGAAATAAACTCAAGGGCTCTTTCGATACCTTATTGTAAATTTGTGATGGTATGCCCCAGATAAATCAATTTCGATTATGTACGTAATCTGTCATTGTATACGTTCGTATATTTCATAAGGTGACATATCAAAGCTATTAATGAAACTACATTGCGTTGATTTCACGAAAATAATTACCATCGTGTTATAATGGTAATTCCAAAAATTAGAAACCCACTTCGTGACATTTTTGGTGTCCCACTTACAGAAGGAACCCACACGTATTTGTGGCTCTGAGTAAAGACGTAGTAGTGGAGTGAGATTGGATGCAATATTACGCTTGGAAATGGAAATCACTTTACAATCTCACTCCGCTATTACAGCCTTTACTCAGAGCCACAAATAGGTGTGGGTTCCTTATGTGAGTGGGACACCGACAATGTCACAAAGTGGGTTCCTAGTTAGATTTACCCATCAACAAAAATCTTCGGACATCTAAACAGTTAGATCATTGATATAAATCATAATGCAATTCCGTTTGGTTCTGAGCCACTTAACTTGAAGTGAATTAATGGAATTTGTGTTCACTTGACCAATAACGTTTCATGTACAACAAAATATATCAAAATATCAAATAAAATGAAATCCACTCCCGACCTACTCATAAAAGAACGACGAGAGACTAGGTATTGTATTACTATGGCCTTATCGATTAACTGGTATATAATTATCACCAAGGAAGTGTTTTAGGGGTATTCTTTAAAGGTCTACCTATACCCTGCAATCAATTATACTTAAAGTGAAAAGGACGGGAAAGAAATGAGACATGCGGGGAGTTCAATGTTTTGTTGATTCTTAAAAGGAAAATATCAATCACAATAACCTGGGCAGTTATAGCAGAGAACAAAAGGAAAGAAGGAGAAAAAAAGGGAAGAAATATATAATTATGATGATGAAGAAGAAGAAGAAGGAGGAGAACAGAGAGAGGGAGAAAAAAATGACGAAGAAGTTAGAAGGAATAAACGACTCAAGAGTTAGTGATCAGAGAACGAACATAGACAATAAAATGTTTGTAATTACTGTCGGTTAGGGGTGAAGGTCCTTTGAAGGGCACTAATTCGATGTTGTGATGTACATTTTAGACTTCACATTTTTATAACTAACCAGGTATATGTTTTTCGTGATGACATAATGCCTGAACTCATACAACCCTTTTAAAGGAAACGACCATTTCCTTTTGAGGCCAATTGATATCATTATTTCATTCTGACAGCAAGTACACGTCAGGCCTGCTTAATTCCTGTTACACTTGTTAATGTAGGGTTACAAAAGCTATAATCAATAGCATAGTCTTATCTGCAGACTTGTTATCCTCAAGTTAGCTTATTCCATTTTTCACCAAAAGTTTGTAACCTTCATGCGTGGACGTAATATTATCTATACTGTTTGAATAGCTTTCGGCAGTGATCGAACATTTTGTTCTTGTAGAATTTGTTCCAGGCTTTGTTTCTGGTTAGAATCAAGGTTGCGATTGACATTTAGGTTAGGTTTAGGTCTATGGCTTAGGGTTAAGGTAATGTATACCATTAATTATGTTGGAACCTGTGTTGAAGTCAACGAATTCGAAATTGACCAGAGAACAATAATTCACCGGAGTATTATTATACAGTAGATAACCTCATAGTTCATATTGTTATCCCTTTCTCGTTTTAGGTCAAACGCCCAGTGGAGAGGATGAAGACAGGCCCACCAGAAAAAGACCAATCCTCCGAAAAATCATTATTTTGGTCGGTCTTGCGATAGGTTTTGCATTTCTATGCTGGGCCATACACAAATGCTACAAGGCCTGTCGTGCTAGGTCCCAAAAGCGTCGCCGGTTGGTAGAGCGCAAGGAACTTGATGCCAATTTGGAAGATCTCGAAAAGCAGCAGATGAACTCCAATAATACGTCAATCCAAAGCGAAGGTCGGGCATTGGATTCAGCAGATTCGGCCAAAGGCAAATACATGCCATTGAACAACGCTAGCCCTGAAGAAGAACCTTTGATGACTCCCGAGAGGGCGCCCCAGTATGTATTAGAAAGTGACTCTAAATCCAAAGAGAACGGAGAGTCGTCGACGCTGCTCTTTAGTGATGTTTCATTAGATGATTTAGATCCACCAGGGGATCAGAGGTTGAATTTGACTGGACAAGAAGTTGGAGAAAATGGTATTGAACCATCGGCTCCGCCAAAGGAAGGAAGAGAAACGCACGCTTAGTGACGAAGGCAGTTATACTCGAAGTAAAAGACATGCATTACCATTTAGAAATTGTTATGTATTAAAGAGAGAGTCAGATCCACTCGGTCGATCCAGCCGAATTCTATTCGATGGACTTGCGAAGAGGGACATTGTTCTTTTGACTTCATTTGATCATGCCATACCATGTCACACCACTGGAATCTGATCTGTTTACAGCATCTTATCTTTGAATAATTAGCAAGTAATAGCAACGCTGGTTTACTGCTTTATTCCCTTCAGTTCCATAAGTAATCATGTTAACATTAAAACTGCCAAAATGGAGACAATGTTGCCACACAAGCTGTAGCTAAAGAGAAGCAGACTTGGAAAACTTTGATTTGTCTTCAGACAGGAGACAAAGATGTCACACACAATATGTGGCTAAGGATCAATATTGGAACACTTTCTTTGTATTGACAATGTGAACACATCGTTCATGCCGGTTTCGTACTGTGTTCTGCACGTTGTCGCTCAATGTCAAAAAGGGAGAACAAAGTGTGGAAGCAGCTTGAAACACCGTGTTCAATCTGCACTCTGCACTTTTTCCTCAGGCTCACAATATGAAAACAGTGTACCGTAAACAAATTGTAGATCACATTTTGGAACCAATCTATACACACTGTGTGTGCAAACGTGTTCAGATTGCTACCATATTGTCCTCTACGCTTTGCCACACAAACCTAAAAACAAGATGTGCACAATATAGAAAACGTATGGCATGCAGCAGCTTGAACACAATACTTTTCACACCGTATTTAGGCTGTTTTCACATTCTTTTGACTAAGTGTGGAGCATAGTTTGGAATCATCAATTAGTCTGAACACATCGTGGGTCATATGAAGTAAACACAGTGTGCCACACATTGTGGTAGGCCTACCAGTGTGCACAAAATGCAGGACACAGTGTGGAAATAGCCTGAAAACACTCGGCGCACAGTGTATGCTAGCCATTTCCCACATACTCTGTTTCTTCCATTGTTACACAGTGTAGTTTAAATACAGTTTAAAAACGGCCTGTATCCACTGTTTTCAAAATACAGTGTGTTTTCCACACTGTGTTCAAGAAACTCTGAACAGTGTGAAGAAAGTGTGGAATGGAAGCAAGCTTCCAGATGTCTTTGTACTGTGCTCTGTCATTTTACCAACAGTGTGCAACAGTATGAACACAATGTAGACGACAGTATGTATAGGTCGCCTGAACACGCCATAATCATGTTATTTCCACACCAATATTGTGCACTGTACCTTTTTCCACAGATTATGATACCTGTGACCAAAGTGAAGAGCATAGTTTTATGTCTCTTCAGGTTGTTTCCACACTGATCTATATTATGATTGGCCTATATATCTAATATATTATTGCAAGGAAAATTGGACAGTAATTCATTTTGTGCGTAACTATGTTGGACACAATGCATGACCGTTATAACTTGACAGTGTGCACCTATTTGATTTGCAGAACAGTACTTTGCGTTAGAATATTTCCGAATAGAATTTGTATCAACAAAATGACAAACCTATATTTGTTTTTTTTTATGATTTTAGCCGACGGTCACAATATCGAATCTTAATCTTATCATCTTGAAATGAATGTCTTAATTTTAATATACATGTAAGCTTTGAAACACAGGTTATATAAACATTCCATTCTTGATTCGTGTGCATTCCTTACCTGCCACAAAATAAATTGGTTATTTTTATCTCAAAAACCGATTAATGGATTCCCGCCAAACTTGGGTCATGTATGTATCTCACAGAGCCAATGAACTGATTAGATTTTGAGGTCACGAGATCCAAGGTCAAAGGTCATAGGGCTCATATATCCAAAAATAGCTTGTGATCGCATTATCTCAAGAACGGATTGATGGATCCTGCCAAACTCAGGTCATGTATATATCTTGCAGAGCCAATGAACTGATTAGATTTGGGGGTCACTAGATCCAAGGTCAAAGGCTCATTATGGTTGGAAAAATGGCTCGTGACCGCGTCTTACACAGCCAATGAACTGATTAGATAAACGGGTCCTTAGGTCAAAGGTCATGTGGCTCATTATGTATGCCTATAAATAGCTTGTGCATGCATTATCATTAAAACCCAAAGATGGATTACAATCAAACTTGAATTTTTAAAATTGTTTCTGTTTTTGTTTGTAAAATTGCTCTTTGGCGGAGGCATCATTTTCGACTGCGCGCAGTCGAAGTTCCATCTAGTTTAAATCATTTCTTTATCTTCTGCCACACCCACCGAATGTTTTTGTGTCTATTTTGAGCATTTACTTTGAATTATTGTCAGAAATGGCAGTTGTGAATTGTGTGATTGCCTAAGAAACCATCATTAAATACTTATCGAGACTAATTATTGCCTAATTTTTATATTTGTATATATTTTGAATGTTAAATATAGAATTTATCAATATTTGCATATTAAATTGTCCTGTTTTTTTTCATTTCAATGAGTCTATGGCCTTCCAGCATCATTACATCAACTTGTCGTAAATGGTTTCTAAAATGTTTACAACCGTTCCTATACCAGTAAACTGTGAGTCCTTGCTGGACAGAAGATATCGGTGATTTATAGCTGCGTCTTTTTTCATCTATTTTGATCAAAAGGTCGTTGGGATCTGATATGTATTCACAATTATGATGGTAGTTTTAATTGAACTTAAAGATAGGAGCCTATACATTGCTGGAATCATTGGGCAAACGAATTATCGAGAAAAGTGTGTCCGACCGCATTTGGTTATTTTTTCTCCAAATCTGGTAACATTTTGCCCAATAACGAATTAAAAGTACTTGCCCAGTTGGTCGGACACAATTTTTGCCCAAACTTTAGGCCACAATTATATCTACACTGTCGCTCATAAAGTTGGAATATTTTTGTTTTACCCGAATTTACGGAATTATTTTAAAAATATTTTTAAAAAAATAGATCTAGATAATAGTATACATTCTCAGATTTAATTGAATAATAATATGCCAATGTGTGTTTTTCGTGACTGCTGAAGCATGTGTATGCTACTATGCTTATCAACTAGGGGACCTACTCCCTTAAGTCATAAATGATAGTAATGAGGATTAATGCCCCACAAAAGAGCACTAATATAGCACATCGACACGATTTTGATCCTGGGGCTTCTCAGTTGCGAGGCCATTGCTTTGTCACTGAACCATGACTGTACGCAGCGGGGGCTAGGGTAGGGGGCAGTTTCCATAAATTAAATAAAAATCAGAAAATGCAATGAATTTTCAATGATTTATTGCATTTTACCCCGGTCCTCAACATTACAAAATTCTCTGATCGGCCATGCATTATAGCCCAAGGCATGGGCACACAGAGGATTTTTTATGTTGGGAACCGGGGTAATATGCAATAAATTATTGAAAATTTATTGCATTTTCTGGGGTTTTTTTTTATTTATGAAAACTGCCCCCTATACTAGCCCCCGCTTCGTACAGTCATGGTTCAGTGACAAAGCAATGGCCTCGTAACTGAGAGGCCCTAGGATCAAAACCGTGTCGATGTGCTATGTATTAGTGCCCTTTTGCGGGGCATTAATCCTCATTACTGTCAGTTATGACTTAAAGGCGTAGGTCCCCTAGTTTATGAAGATAGTAGCATACACATGCTTTAGCAGTCACGGAAAACACACATTGGCATATTGTTATTCAATTAAATCTGAGAATGTATACTATTATCTAGATCTATTATTTTTAAATTATTTTTCAATTAATTTCGTAAATTGGGGTAAAACAAGAATATTCCATCTTTATGAGCGACAGTATAATATAAAACTATATATATACACACATACATATACTAAGCTTTGCTCTGTCCTTCCGTACCGTGCTCAATGCCAAGGTAGAGCAAAATATATTGAATAAGGCACGGAAAATGGTTGCTACTCCGAGTTTTACGCCTTGCAAGCAATCATCAGGCAACTGATAGTACTCTTAAAAGTTTATACATGATTACTCTACAATAGACCATCTCCAAATGCCACCATGAAAACAAATCCCATCTCTGCAACTTCAAAAGAGACTATACTTAAATAAATGTACTATGAAACTATTTGCGATACCCCCTCCCGTAATAATCTATACACGTTAAGAAATACAGCGCAGTACCTGAGCGATTACAATAGCCTCTTCACCCGTGAGCAATTCTTATTGTATTGTATTATTTAAGTCTTGTTTTGAGCGTATTTGTACCAATTGTAGAGGAATCATGTATGCTTTTAAGAATGCTATCAGTTGCCTGATGACCGCTTGCAATGCGTGAATCTCGGAGTACAGCAACCATGTTCCATTAGTCTACATTATTCAATATATATATATATATA
>BEXV01000276.1:281522-291643 GCA_003118195.1 Hemicentrotus pulcherrimus | reverse complement strand
GACCATCGGGCAGTACTGGCAGCAGTAAACATGACTTCCGGTGTGAGTCCGGCGATGAATGCGAAGATGTATCTTCTTGGCGAACGACTTGGGGCATGATCGACACTGGAAACGGTGATCGGGTGAAGGCGGAGGTGACGTGGCGGAACGCTTCCTCGGCGGGGATGACGTCGGTGACGAAGCTCTCTTACGATCCACTACGAGGCTCTGCGTTGTTGTCGACGACGGTATCAACCAGTTGACGACTGAGGGTTGATCAGTTCCAGACGCCTTCATCTGTTGCGGTTGTGACCTCTTCTTGACCTCCACCGAAGGTCTATCAGGAGCTCTTGTAGTCTGACAGAGTGGACAGTTCGAGACATGACAGTTAAAGATGCTCGAGGTTGGTTGTCGACGGTGTCGAACCCAGATGATGGAGGCGATGGCCTTGTTGAAGTCGGGCTCGTGTATCTTGACAGGGATGGGCATGGTGGCACTCCTGGTCAGCGGGAAGAATACGGGTAGAGTGGGCCGCAGGGGGTTGGCGAGGAGAGGAGTCGACCTGAAATAGAAAAAGAGGAAAGAATAAACATTACACTATGATTCAGAGAAATTTATTTAACGTTAGTTCTGGATTGCCAATAATTTTAACAGAAAAAAAAAAGATTTTTAATTTGTTTCAAACAAGAATTACTTTCTGAAGTAAAAAACTACACATTCAATCAACCTGTTTAACATAGTAGATGAGACATGTGTTTCACCAAAAACTATCCCGACCTGTCAAGCTGTGTCATTCTGTTTTGAACGCTAGAATATTTAGTGTGATAGACTTTTAAAAAGGCATGGTGAAAAAGACAAATTTAATACTTACTCCATCTAGGCTATGGGTGAGATTCTTATCGTAGGACGAACAGTGACGACAGTATTTTCCCAAGGTTTTCCAAAGAGTTGAACCGGTAGATATGCGTTCCTCGCTTAGTAGTCAAGTGTCAGAATGGTAGTTTGTGTCACGTTTACCGTGTATTTAATTGATTACATTCATTCATCGGTAATCTATTGCAGTCAGTGATTGGTCGAGAGTTTGTCCAGTAGGTGCCGCGTGATGAAAGGCTGCTGGAACGGACCAATCAGAGAAGAGGACTAATTATCGCTATTGAAATTTCAGTCTTTTGTCGCCGCCCACTATCAACGTGAGTAACAATAGCTTCTAAAGTGCCTCTCCTTTTTAAACGATAATTATGATCGCGGATTACAATGTTACGAACAGCGTAATTAAATGCTTTGTCATGAAAGGAATTATGATTATGTAATGTGCCGGGTGAACGTTCAATACTCCGTGTTGTTTTCTTACTTTTAGAAATCTTAATTAAAATCTGAACACTATAAAAAATAAAAAAAAATCAGTCGGGTTTGCAAAACATAAAGTTTAGAATCGTATTCGAAAAGATAATCTTCAGCACGACGTCGACACTATGCCAATGAAAGCAAACAGCGTGATACAAAAGATGCCAGTAATGTAATTTGATGAAATTCGCTCATTTATTTTCCATCCGACCAGAATAAAGTTACTATCCAATATTTTTTAATCTGATTATAAAGAAATTGATGTATCGTGGTACAGGTATTACATTTTCATCGGTTCCTCCACTTTACCAGACTTATTGTACATTACACTTCGAAGCTTATTACAAACAAGTGCGGTGTAACTTTGTGTTCTTGTTTTTTTGTTAAATTTCGTTGGTTGTTTTTGTTTTGAGACTTCATCATATCAATCAGACTTTAGATTTGTCTTTATCATAAGAGAGAGTCAGCACAATTTACTCGACATTGTAGTTACAGAGAAAAACTAGTGACATTTTGTGTAGCGTGTCGCAGATATTAATAAAAAGGTATACAATTGACAAGATTGATCAAATACATGAAGCTGAAACAGCTACAATTCATTGAGTATAATAACCCCCCAAATCACTTTTGGGAAATAGGTGAAGAAAAGTCGATTCAGTGTTGCACTTCTGTGCTCATTTATTGGTGAATATAATTATTTGCTTCCGGTGTTGCACGTCACAAAGACTCTCATGGTGTTTATTCTGCTTGGTATGCGATTTACTTGAGAAACTTAGGTTAGGAAAAAGAAATCAGACTGTTATTTACCACAAGAATTCCATGTTTTTCATCTTATGGGTATATTGCTTAATTATATTCACGTCAATATTTTTGCCTTTGACCTATGGCCGCGATGCAAGGCACCCGCGATCAAATAAATGTCATTGTTACGTCACCAATGAACGCTCAATTTAAAGCGGCCTAACCAATAGCGTCATAATAGAATTTACTTTCTAGTCAGCCGACAAACTCTCGACCAATAACAGCTTAAGAAAACGCCCAGTTAGTGACGCGTCAATAAGTTTTGATCAGTGTAGTAGGATCAAGCGGCATAGCTTTTTTCAGGGTTGAACGGCCTTCACTCTACCATACTGGTTGTAAAATAATGCAAACAAAGTGAATAATTATGAAAATTTGGCTTTCTGACATACATAAGAAAGTGATATTTCATAATACTGTTATTCTACTTGAGTGAAACCTCAGCTCATCAATTTGTATGCATTCTCATTTAGTGTCATGATCATATTAAAGGTAAAGACCAGTTTTGGGAACGCCCCCTCTCAAAAAAATGAAATGGAAGCTATTATTACCAATCATGTGAAATTCTTCGTGATGGTATACATTTTGCCGGGAAAACCGCCTACTAATTGATATGTTTGGTGAATTATTATATCTACCCGAACTGGACAGAACTAGGGTAGTCCCATATACATCTTTCTGTGTACAGTGCTTGTAACTTTATGATTCCATGACATTTGCTCCGGCGACAATTGCTCCGCTGTAAATTTCATACACTAATCGAATGGCTAACTTCAACCCTGGATTCAACACTATACCCTACCCTAAACCTAACCCTAAACCTAACCCTAAACCTAACATAAAACCCTATTGAAACCCTAACCCTAACTCTACATCTTAGACGAAATAAAGCCCGGAGCAATTGTCGCAGAAGCAAATGTCGTGTCACCAACTTTATCTGTAAATTTATTATCATTTTGATGATTCCAGAACCTTGCAGTACCCACACCAATACTTATATGCTACATGATCAACCTGTTCTGGTCGATTCCATTACGTTTCTTTCACAATGCAATTGTTTGACTAGAACTGGTCTATACCTTTTACAGCCATCTGTTTACGAGGAGATTATCATTTGTTTGTTGATTATTTATATAATTATTTGTTGTTTGTCTGTCTGCCTGTTTTTTTTTTAATTTGAGATATTATGATTATACCATTTCATATATTTATGTTTGTTCATTATATATTTTTTCACTTATAGTAACAATTAACTAATGTGTCATACAATGTAGCTAACATTAATGTACCAACAAAAATTCACGATTTCGATGATAAACAAATGCAGATTCCTTTGATGAGTATACTAAGAGTATATCACCGACTTTTTCAAACGTTTCCATTCATTAAACTGGCACAATTATTGAAGATGCATCCTGCACAGGCGGTGACATGTATCTTGGTAAGTTCTTTGTTACGTCACCGTATTCTTTGTTATGTCATAAGTGCAAGGCGCGAAGTTTATATGAGAGCGGCTCACACAATAGACTGGACTTTGATCTTTCCACGAGCGAACTCTTGACCAATCAAGGCTCGATAATCGTTCACACCTTTTCAAAGGAAGGCGGGAAGACGGATAAAAAAAAACTAATCATTGCTTTCAATCTGAAGAGTTGTTGTTGTTTAAAACACCGAACTCAGATAGCTCCTTGAAATGAATATCCCAATAAATTGATATCAAAATTATGGCTTACATATAGATTTCAAATTCTAAGTATATTTTCATCCATTTCCAGTGTTCTCAATTCAGATGATCGACACAAAACCTTAGCAAAGCGATGTATCACGTTATCTGTCCCCGTTTCTCCCTTTTTTTTTTGTTTTGTCTCTATCTGTTTCTACCCGTTTCATTTCTGATCTCTACTCCACCCCTCTCTCTTTCTCTCTCTCTTCAACTACCGGTATCTCTCTCCCTCCCTCTTTCATTAACTATCTCTCTCTCTCTCTCTTTCTCCCTCTCTAATAACGCTTTCAATGACCCCCACTTCTCCCTTTACCATTTTAACACTTTCTGTCCGAGACCCGCTCCCCCTCCATCTCTATCCCTGAGATTCTACATTCCTTACACAATCTCTCTCTTCCATCTCTTTCCCAATCAACTGTTCATATTTCATTTGTTTCTCATTATGTATTCTCTTGTCATTCCAACTACCCACTACTCATTTTCACAAACTTAAATTGCTTTCTAGCCACAAGTCAAATCAAAAGTCTACCACTTTTATTGATAT
Source organism: Hemicentrotus pulcherrimus (assembly GCA_003118195.1). Lineage (NCBI taxonomy): Eukaryota > Metazoa > Echinodermata > Echinoidea > Camarodonta > Strongylocentrotidae > Hemicentrotus > Hemicentrotus pulcherrimus. Next base: position 287,255 of record BEXV01000276.1, on the reverse strand, counting down.
ATCATCTGATATATATTTGCTATATGAACTATGCTGATCACAGTCGATTAATATATAATTCACANACAACCTTAAATTGCTTTCTGGCCACAAGTAAAATCAGAAGTCTACCACTTATATTGATATATCATTTGATATATATTTGCTATATGATCACAGTCAATTAATATATAATTCACAGGACATTATCTAGTGCTAACATAAATATCAATTATATTCCCACCATGTGACCATAATCTAGAATATAATATTCACAATACCAAAACAACATAGAAAATGCTTGACTCTCAGGAGTTAATAATCATATGGTTGCATTGTAATCAATGTCATACAAAACTCTGCATTGATATTAGTGATTAAGCTAACATTTAATACAACTGTGATTAACTAGAGCTGACTTAACAAGTCACTTCCAATGTTGATCTCGATTGGTTATCAACCTGAACTAGTACTGTCTATTTTCTAAAATAATTTTCCACATCTTTTGTATACCGGTAATCATCGATTTTTCCCAAGCTTGTTAGCTTAAAGAGTACCATGCCAGTTTGCTGAAAGGACTGAGCTTCATTTACCTTAATAGTAGGTCTGTGCATGCTTTCTGGAACACTAAGTTTGAGGATTGCTTTACCCAACTGCTAAGAAAGCATATACATGTACATGTTGGTGAGTAAGCATCCAGGGGGCCCAACGGCTTTAATTCATCTCCAAAGGACTTGGTAATAAGGATTAAAACCTTGCTAAAGGGTACAAGACAGTGCATTCAATTGGTTTCGAACCAGGGACCTCCCAGTTACTAGACCACTGCCCTACCACTGATCCATTACATCTATGTATGCTATGAATGTAAGGTACATGTATGTATTATGATACATACCTATGGTCCTCGACTGTCTATAAGTTTACAGAAAAATGGTAGGATATACAACTTGATAAAATGACTGCAGAAACTATCAAAAATCTTTCCCCTATTCTTTTACCTACAGTAATCATGTCCGGATAGCGTCGTGTAATTGTAATGGTTGCGCATGTTAATCCGTAATGTACAAGGCATTGAAATTGCCTGAAGTTGAATATATTTTTGTCTTTGCGATTATTTTTGTTGTATACTGTACTTTAAACAAAGTTATCAAAATTCAACTACCATGGGGTTACAGGATAATTGCCAGTTTATGAAAACAAAAAAACTGTGGATTTATTACGACATGAATTTCCACACTATAAATAATTCACTATTTCAAAGGGGCCAATGAGTCACTTTCCAAAAGTGGCAGATTTGTGACTTTAAACAGGGTGGATATAACCTGTATATCAGTGATGATACCACAATAAAATTAGATGCATGTATGATTTCTACAAATTCCATCACTGCTCAGCCCTTTGAAAAGGTAATTGATAGACAAATCTATCCTGATATTAATATAACAAAACTCACCCTTTTCTCCAGACGAAAAAATCAGTCAATTTTGTTGTGAAAATTGTGACAATACTTGTACATATTTATCATTTTGGAGACACCATAAGTGTTTTAGACATATCATGAAAACAAAATTATCCAAGAGAAATACATCAAATCAAATTTGTTGTGAAAACACAAGTACTTAATCGGTTGGCAACACCTAAAGGGGTACAAAGAAGATTATGATATCATAATACAGCATTTCTATCCATGCAATATATATAAACAAGTACTTAATCACAATAATCAATTGGCAGTTTGTTTCTCATCTGTACAAATGTTATTGGGCGGCAGGTACATCTGAAGACCTCAGTATCGCATGCATTACATTTATATTACATCTCCAAATTCAATTCCATGGACAGTTGTATAGAAAGCACAGTAATACATGTATTGCAAAGTGTAAGTGTTCGATTCTTTAAAGTGGGAAAGATCACATGGCTGGGATGCTCCCCAGGGAGTGGAGATTGTGCACACAGTGTGTTCGGGCAAATATTGAATCCAATGATGGGGGTAATAGTATATCTGTAAAGCGCTTAGAGACATCATAGATGTAAAAAGCACTATATAAAAGCGGAATTATTTTTATAATTATGATTCGTTTATGTCCTGCGTGAAAATTTGTTGTGACGTGATACATTCCTACAAACTACTAATTAGACGTATTCACAGTAGAAAAAACATAAATATCTTGTCTATTTGGAGCCAGAAGGGCATTAAGTTATATACTTTGAACACAGAGTTAACATCCTTCTGGCTCTGTACTGATGATGCAACAAACAAAGAAACAACTCAAAGGAATTCTTGAAGTGTGGTGGTGAGACTTCATTTCCAATAAACATGTCTGAACACTTTTCTTAAAGGCCCACTGCACTACTTGTAGCTACTTGTAGCTACTTGCGCCCTCTATATATTAAACAATGCCTAATCGGTGACCATTGGTCCCCCATGATCCTCTTTTTCTTATGTTAACTGAGAGCTGAGTTGATGAGATAACCTCCTGTCCAGTGACCTTGTAGGGCGGTCTAATCCCTCCTGTAAACTCGTACTAATAAGCTTTAAAGAGAAGGTTGAGTTCTGGGAAGAGGTGAACAAATAATTTGTGGGCATTATCATTGTATTATGCAAGTGTGGAAGAACATCAGATTAAACATGTTCCCTGAAAAGCATGGCTCTTCAAATGCCTTAATGTGGCATGTAACAACATACAAATCTGCCCTGATTTTTATGCCACATGTTCGTGTAGTCCCATATACCTCTTTCCGTGTACAGTGCTTGTAACTTTACCAAGACTGGGGCAAATTTCTTATCGTTTTGATGATTTTAGAACCTTGCAGTACACACCAATACTTATATGCTAGATGATCAACCTGTTCGGATAGATTCCACAACGTTTCTTTCACAATGCAATCGCAGGACCAGAACTCAAGTTTATCTTTAACTAATAATTGTTTACAGTTAACTAAATTATTCATAAATGTGATGCCTTTTTTATTTTTTATGTAACTCAAGAATGAATTGTAGACTGGTAGAGTAAGGGCCTTTGTTGAATACTTTTAGATGTAAGCTTCGATACATCACATTCTCAAGGAACATAAATTGGGACAAATCGATTTGTCACATACTTCAACAAATTGAAAAGCTCTGTAAGGGTATGATTTTTTAAGTTGTTACTTGTATCTGTGGAAATAACAAATCCTTTGTATCTGAGGTGATTGGAGGGACAAGGTAAATAAACAAAAATGCAAAAACTGGTAGGAAAATCGTACACAAGTATTCTATTATTTGCTTTTGTTTTTAACTAACATGAATGCTTTATCAACATTCTTTGCCAGATAATATTTATAACTACATTCTACCATTTAATGAAAATTCTGTAAAATGACGACGGATAGTCATCCTGTTTGAAACATCAAGCCACTCCCACCACCCATCCTCTCCAAGCGCTATAGTTCTCCTTAGAACTATAAGCTAAGAAAGGTAACCAACAGTCTTTTTCAAGACTACACCAACAGTCCTTTTCAGGACTACACACCCTCAAGAAAGATTACCAAGAGTCCTATTCAGGACTCCTCAACCCTCCCTCTCTATCACGTGGTGCATCAGCTAGCCTACTGCATAAAAAAATTGTGACTTCAGCTTTAGTGATTTCCAGATCTCAAGATTGCTTTTACCCTCGACAATGAACAATTAAATAACAGTATCAAGCAACTGACCCAAGTTTTGCTTTCAGTTATCATTTGTGACATTATGAACGTTGGATGGAAACAGAGAATGATGTATACATCGTTCAGACATTACACAGTAAAACAAGCTTCAGCAAACACCTGTATAGATAGATTCTATTGGTTCCCTTGAAAGTGGTTTCCAATGCAACCTGAACAACGGGACCACCTGCCTATAGAGACCACTTTTCTTGTTTCCCTTGAGGAGAGATGAAGGTGGGAATTCGATTAGATTAGACATTTGCCACTGGAGTATGTCTCGTGGAACTTCATTTACACAGGATATGTTCTTGGGGGCAGTCTTTGAAGCAGTTTACCGCATCTGGGCCCTGTTTCATGAAAGCTACTGAAATCATGGCATTTGATTGGCTGAGAGCAAATTTGTCATAGAAATTTAGCATTGTTATTGATAAGAAGTTTGATGAAACAGGGCCGGGGTCTGAATAGGGTTGACGAATGGGTGATGCTATTCTAGTAATAGGTGCTGCTATCTTGGTCTGTTTTTCTCAAAGTCTTCTATGCTATTGAGGAGTCTCTGACGCGCCTTCTTGGAGCCTACAGCACAGGATACCAAGCTGCTCAGCTGCTTGGCTGAATACTCCTGCAGGAAATCAAGAGGAAGAAGATAAAAATTATCACATAAAACTTCAAGTTCAAGTTCAAGTTCAATTTTATTTATCATGTACAATTACCTGGCATAAAATCATTTTCCAGCTGTTTCTTCAATTTATATAACATCAATTGACATACAGGTACTATCAATTTATACAAAATACAAAATCAGGAATAAATACAACACACAATAGAACATGAGTACAAGATGGTATAGGTTTTGGTATAGAAACATAATAACACAAATTACAACCGTATTCAAACCAGAGATCAATACTTGTGATATCATTATACAATAGGCCATTTTCATACTTTTATAACAAATTGCGATTGATTTGGATTGATTGCAACTCTTTTTAAGACGGGGCCCAGGACTTTAAATGGTCACCATCAAAGTGACGAATCATCATGAACATCATCAAAAGAAAATAATAGATGGTTCAACAGAAAGTGTGTTGACCCCTTACCTTGTGTTCCTTTACCCATAATTCCATGTCAGCCTCAGAGAGATAGTAGGCCTTCACGTAGGCTTCTACAAACTCCCGATCTGGTACCGGCCTGGAGAGATGGATAAAGAGAGGCAGATACATTACTATGATGAAGGGATAGAATGTATTTCTACAAGGTACATGCTTTAGTACGAACTAAAAGGGAATCACACATTTTGGTGAAAAGAGTTTGATTAAATCCTCTTCTATATTCTATAAGTGATTATATTTGCAAAATTTCCTTGCTACATTCTATTGATAAAAAAAACCTATGTACACAGAAAATATAATTAAGGACAGCTTCCCAAGGAATAACCAATAAGTATTTCAAATCTAAACTTGTCTTAGCACAAGCTAGAATGGTTTCACAAGCTACATGTATATCTCAATATCATTTCCTATCAAATAGTAATCTACATAACCTGTAACAACAACCCATGAATATAATCTTACCCCAGGGAAACAGCCCTCTACCAGTATATGGAACCAACATGCATGTAAACATTAATAAGACAAATTACTTTTGGCTGCAAATATATATTCTGCATCAATTCATCAAAGATGTTAGATAATCTTACTTGACTTGTGCGATGCCCTCAATCTTGATAAGGAACTGCTGGAAGTCAAGCTGCATCAGAGCTCTACCCTCGTTACTACACTTCTTGGCACTTGCAAACCTATGGGGGCAAGGAAAACAAAGCAAAGACAAATTGTTAACAAGCAATTTGATGGTTGATTATTGATTTACGCTACTTTCAATCCCATTTTTATACAAATCCAGCTTCAACTATGTTCTCTAGGCACAGTACTGCAACAAAAGCGGGCAAAGGATTGTGAAATGCATACTGGCTCTTTCTACCCACAGATATTTGATGTGTCAATTGTAGCATTCTGAATCGAAGCAATTCCAATGTCAATATGGTACTAGTGTGTGTGTGTGGGGGGGGGGGGG
>BEXV01000276.1:248717-260420 GCA_003118195.1 Hemicentrotus pulcherrimus | reverse complement strand
TTTTTTTTTTTTTTTACTCTGTCGCCGTATATACGCCGCACCCCAACTTTTTGATTTTTTCTCTCCCGAAAATACTGCGGCGTTTACGTCGGCAAATACGGTATCTCACAAAAAAATTATTTTGTGTAGTGCCCTCTGCAGCAGAACCCAACTATCCCTTTAAGTTACAGAAGAAAGAAAAAAAAAAATCAAATTTACAAGGGGTATGAGGAATCTACTTGTTTTAACAGTATGCTATTTTGCCCAAAAATATTAGACTCTCGCTTTTTATTTATATGCTACTGATGTCGCCATCTTTTTTGAAGGTTGTTTAAGGCCTCATGTCTTCATGTGGCTTTGAGTGAGGAGTACGAAAGAATACCTACCAGCGTGTCGATGGTATGGAGGGATTTGAGTAGTCCAAGGAGCTGCTGTTTCTTACGATGGTTCTTCAGTATCCTGAGACTGGCCGTCGTGAAACCTTGCTTGGTCATCGATAATTGCCTGATCGTCGAAGGGGGAGGGGAGAAGAAGAGACAGATTCAGTTGCATTCAATTTAATGCAAGCAGTTCATCTACATGTATGGACTAATACTTTTGTAAGACTTCCTGAGAATGGCCACTGTGAAACCTTGCGTGGTAATTGACAATTGCCTGATTGTCGAAGGGGAGGGGGTGATTAGAAAAGGTCAAATTCAGTCGCATTCAATATCATGCAAGCATTTTGAACTACATGTATGGACTAATAATTCTGTAAGAGAAATAATTACAGTAAAACTACATCCTTATTATTAAGTATTTGGCGTCACCTGTGCCTAGAAAGCAAAAAGCCAACTGAATCACTGTAACCCCTAGGGTCTCTCCTCCCGGTATAACAGATTAGGGGTGTGCAGGTGGACCACTACACCGGGGTTTCCCCCTACTCTTATACGAATAGTGCTGTGGGTTCTTAACATGCAAAGGTGGTGACTTTCCTCTACACGGGGCCTCCATTTAAAGTTCATTCCTAGTCTCATTGAAGACCTATCAATTAACTCAATTTTGTTGATACTCCAGTGAAACTTTCTTGAGGACCTATATGTTCATGTAAGAATAAATCCCTTTTTTCGAGATATGTCCAATGCTTAAAGATAAAGACCAGTTATGGTCATGCGATTGCATTGTGAAAGAAACAGAAACGTTGTGAAATCGAACAGAAAAGGTTGATCATCTAGCATAGATGTACTGCAAGGGTCGGAATCATCAAAATGATAAGAAATTTGGCCCAGTCTTCATAAAGTTACAAGCACTGTACACAGAAAGATGTATATGGGACTACGGCACGCACACATGTGCAACACGTGCGTTTTTATCTCTCACATCCCAATAGAAAAACTTATTTACCAAATATATCAATTAGTAGGCGGTTTCCCGGCAAATTTGTTACCATCATGTATTATTCAAAACATATTCTGTCACATGATTGGTAATAAGAGCTTCCATTTCATTTTTTGAAATTGGGGCGTTTCCAAAACTAGTCTTTACCTTTGAACAAGTGACAGCTATAGTCTCGCGCGCGCAACTTCATTAGATGTGAGGTCTGTCTGTCTTGTGGGTTGTTTGTCCACTGGGACGTCCTTATTGGATTAAAGTCATTTTTTAATTCTTGATATTCAAATCGGGTTGACTGCTTCCTTTATATTACTCACACTTTGCAATTACCACAATTCATGTTTATAACACTATTAGTGAATCTCAATGAAAAACTGAGAAAATGATACACATACAGCAAGAAAATGAGTGTGTTATGACAATGTTGAACATTTCCTTATGTTTTGACTGTGAAAAAACATACCTTCGACCATTCATGCAGATTACACTCGCTTTCTGTAGTGATGCTTGTAACTCCATAACTCTTTGTAGCTCCTATTAAAGTATATACAAGATTATAAACAAAATTATTCTTTGAGTATGAACAAATATAAAAAATATAAGATTACTTCAGTCAATGACTGTAGAAAAACAACTTAAAATCAATCTGCAATGTTCCTCCACACTTGTTATTGTTTTATTGTAATTGTAGAAGAAGAGAACTTATTGTCCCTTGTAACATGACCATATTCTATATTCGATTACAGAGAATAAAAATGTCCTCTCAAATATGTATTCTCTGTTTATTGGTATACATGTATTATCACTTAATATCATACAACATTCTATACACGACATTGTACTCTGTCACATAGAAAAATGTTACACATGTACATGTACATCAATATCATGACCGTCATCATAAAACTTTAAATGATTGAATCTCAGTGATGAGTCCTGGGGGGTGTTTCACAAAGATCCTAAGTCGATCTTAACTCTAAGTGTGACTTAAAAATTATGGAGAGCCATTTGTAGCCTTAAATTTAAATATATTCAAAAGTGAAAAAACAAGTATTTTAGACTTTTCATAAATTCCACAGCAAGAACAGGAAATCTCCCATGATAATAGAAAATATGAATGCTTTGAATCAACATTTTATGCCTTTTAAAATTACTTTTACAAAATATTTTCAGAGATGCTACGGCTTTCCATAATTTTTAAGTCCAACTTAGAGTTAAGTTCAACTTAGGATCTTTGTGAAACACCCCCCTGCTCATGACTTTATGATGGGCTGAATGTATGAACAGAACATACTTTTGTTGCAAGTCTTTGCTATTTAAAGTAATCTAGAAGTTCCCAATGTTTACTGGTTGCTGTTCCTCACCTTGGTATATGCAGATTGGTTTTCCAAAACAACATCTGAAAATTTCTTGGATACCTAAAATAGAATAAGAAATATATAATTAAACTTAAAAAGCACAAGAGGGAACTGTTCCCTGATAAGGTGTATTAAAATACACACGATAAATTATGCCAGTTTTACAGAGATAGTTACACAAGCTTTCTGGATAAATCGGTCAGTTCAAAATTGGATTATAAAAGAAAAACGAATAACGATACCCAATTCAGAGTAATGTACACATAACTCCAAGTACTATCAAATCAATTATTGAAGCATCTTAATTGCAATGTTTGGTTTATTTTTAATCTAATTTCTGCTTCATATGCAAGCATATATACATGGATAAGTCCTCAGAAAAATACTAAATTTGTATGATGGCTTCGAGGAGCAATAAGTTTCATCCTCCCTTATCGAAATGGTGAAAAGAATTTGTGATAACCTCATTCAGTGTTATGGTAGTAATAATATTAAATGCTCTCATATTTCAAAGATGATAAGACATAATCCAAAACTTTGAACAAAATCTGTTTTGCTACTTATTTGTGCTGTCCCATATATCCAAATCTAGGTAGAGTGGTTTTCATGGTATTTGAATTCCATTATGATTTATTCCTTTGATAAAACTACAGTAATTCTAATTTAATAAAACACTTATGCACAATTATAGTTACTTAGTATATAGTCAAGTAGTCAACCATTGAAAATAACTTCTAGACAGGTCCTTGAAAATAACTAAAGCTCGGACCAGTACTCATATATTGTTGTTAACTCTTTTTTCGACAATCATTCCACATTTTGTGGTATGGCAGTATGATTTTTTATCTATAACCCTAAAAATTACGCCAAATGCATGAGTACACAGGGCAACTATTTCTGCATACACTGCATTCATTTTTGTTAATTCATGACTATCCTTAAATCCTTAAATTGGCAACATGTTTATAGATTACAACACAAAGTTTGTCTTTCAAATTTAGCCATATTTTCAACTTTTCAACAACATCCTCGCACATGTATATTGCTTTAAGAGAGATTATAACTTACAATGTAGCAATAAAAGAAAAATATGATGGTTGCCAATTTAAAGAACAATATGTGATCAATTTAGTCCTATAAATAAATAAAGCCTGTCTGCACTAGTATGGTCAGGAGGGATTAGAACTCCCTGCATGGTTATTGGCAGGTGATTATCTCATCAAATCAGCTCTCAATTAACATGAAAAAGGACCATGGGGGATCAACGGGTACTGCGTAGCCATTGTTGGCTGTATAGAGGGCGCGAGTAGCTACAAGTAGTGCAGTCCCGCTTTTAAGCCCCACTGTCCTACTTGTAGCTACTTGCTTCCTATATATAGAAAACTTCCCCAATCGGTGCCTGTTGGTGCCACATGATCCTCTATTTCCTATGTTATTTGAGAGCTGAGTTGATGAGATAGCCACCTGTCAGCAACCTCACTGTGTGGTCTAATCCCTTCTAGCCACACTAGTGTTGATAAGCTTTAAAGTTTTCTACTCACCGCTTGCAGCTGTCTTCTCAGCTTGTTTCTATCTTCGTCAATGGCAGCAAGATCTAGTTGTTCAGATGTGAGTTTCTATATAGGAAAGTGAAAAGAGTGCATTTAAATATTGATGAGTCTCAATGGTTTGATTAAAACAAAATTGTAAATCGTAAATCAATATTATTAGTTGATAGAAGATATAAAATAATGTAGTCATGAAAATATGTGTTTTGTATTGATAACTTTGTACTTCAATAATATTTTTTGTCACAACTTTATTTTGATGCTTGAATGTAAATAAACACCTTGTTCAAGGCACACACTCCAAATATATCTAGACCATACATGTAGAAAATGCAAAGATTTGACATACCTCAAGTTCGTGGTTGCTGCAATCGAAAGTATCTTCTCTGAAATACTGTTCTTCTATGCTTCCAATGACCTGTTGGGTAACAGAGGTAAAGGGTTAACCATGTTAAGAAATGTGGAGTTTTCATATTCAATTAATTGTAAGAGATATAAGTTTATATGAAAGCTGATGGTCTAAAACTATTTGCATGCGTAATTTTATCATTCAAACAGGAGAAAAGTTTGTTGTTGTTTTTTACTTTTTTAAGCATTTAACGATTGATGATGCATTTAAAGAAAATCAGATACTGCTGAATACCTTTCAGCACAAGAAAATGACTGAAAGAAAGATTTATGTTTTTATTTCTTTCTTCCTTTCAGTATTGATTCCCTCCAGACTTTTCTAATGTCAACCATGTTACAGTTTTAAAAAAAAACTTATGCATAGATCCAAGGACGACAATAGAAATCGATATCTTTCAGTTTCAAAACAATGTTATGAATACAGCCAAATAGGGCAATATAAATGGGTTCTTTTCAGTTTTGAAATAATATTATGGATACATCCAAAGAAGACAGTTTAAATGTGTCTTTTTGCATCATATGTTGAGAACTAGAGGAGCGTGAACCTGAGGCACTTTATATGGATTTTACGCCCTTCTGCCTCTAAGCAGATATTAGGAACTAACGTTACCTCTGCTTCTTCAACAGGATCGTTGGAAAACTCTCTGTCCTCCTGGAAACAGGAAGAAAAAAAATACACAATAAAAATCACAATATTATTACATAGAAGAAAAGTTGTATTGTCCATAAAAAAACATACAATATGGTAACTGAACACAAAGAATTAGTACAGTGAGTTCACTTTCATCTTGTGCAATAATACTTTCCTGTTTGAGATGGATGGTGGGTCTACTTTTCATGCAGAGCCTCGAGGTAATTGATATGCATATTCTTAATATTTCTTGAGAGAGAAAGAGAATTTTACTAGGAGTTGAAACTGCACTCCTCCTTATTTTGCAAAATTGTAATACCAGTATTTACTGTATAAATTATCATACATGTATTAAGCTATTAAATTCTCACATATTTATGCAGTCCATGTTTATTCCAACAGTAGCCTTTTCAAACCTCATAGGCCAAGGTCCAAGAAATGAAGCACCAACTAAATTGTCACACATTTTCAAGAATCTACTTTTCTTTCTTTTTTACAAGAGAAAACCACCTACGCATTATACTTCACTATTACCTTTGTGTAAACTTTCTGCACATCTTCAGGGGGAGGAGGTTGTTCTTCGACCGGACTCCCATCTTCAAAACTGGTACTGCTGCTACCCTGTGTGATGAAATAATAATAACACAAGGTCATGGGTCAATCCACGTCGTGGAAGTCAATGGATTTACACAGTGATAATTTGATTCATGTGTATTAATAGTCAGGAGTCAATCATGCAAAATTGCAAAGATAAATATAAGATCAATTTTTTTTAATTGTGTGATCAATGTACTAATATGAAGGGGAAAAATCTTTTTTTAAGACCTTAGACCTAAATGTAGATTTCATGGTGCTAGGCCCAATGTCAATATAGTTTTTAGAGTTTCTTTGGTTTTCTTGGGTCTTTTGGGGTAATATTATGAGAAAAATTAGTGAGTGAGCACTCACCAAGTTAAACCAAGCAAGGCAAGACCACACATATAAATAGAAAAGAAATAAACTTGACCAAGGTCAGATAAGGGCATCCAAAATTGCACAGAATCAATTAACAACGCGATGATGTAGGTGCGTTACTATCCTGGCTGTGTATTAAAAGCTGTGCTATTGATTCTCAACATTTCAAACCCTATAGTACAAAACTCAACTGATTTCACTGAAAATTGGTACTTGAGTGATGATTGATGACACCTAAATAGCAGTAAAATACAATTTTTCAACTTTCTGATGTTAGAAAGAATAATTTAAAAATTCAAATTGTGAGTCCACTGTCAAACTTGCTGATCAGCTGCATCAGCATGATTGTATGCATGCATCTGTGTATTATTAGTATATTGACTATTCATGTATTCAAATGCTGCCTATTAACACGTAGTGCAGTAAAGGTCAATACGCGGCATTAGCCTTGACTCTGCTGGAGTGGTATGGGGGTATAGTATTTTACTTTAGTGGGCAAGATCAGTTTAAAAAAAACACCCACCTTCAGTCAAGTTACACTAAAAGTAAAAGTAAAAATAAGATAAAGACATGAAGCATGAAGAACCCCTCTGAAAGTGAGCAGGTCCGTTTGCAATAACACTATGGCCTCCATAAGTACATCACATGCATGACAACTCAATGTAAGTGAATAAATATGACGCCAGACTAAGTTGTCTTGCGCACAACAGTGACTATTTTGTCCACCACAACAGATTTCTGAATTGTACCTTACATGTAGCGACACTCCCTGCCGTAGCGCTGGGATGGTATGACACCTGCGATGTGATCATCCCACGGGCACAGGAGTACACAAATATCATGCAAAATACATGCGATCATGAATTCTATATCACAAATTACACATCAGCAATACTACATCTATGAAACACATACCTGTCTACTCAACAGAGTTTTAAATCTCTTCTTCATTTCGTGAAAATTGATTCCCTTTTCTGTCGGTGGATACTCCCAGTCAGTCACGGAGAAATATAATTATCGAATGTCGCCCTCAACGGTTGTATCAGAGCTTGATTGCAACTTCTTGAAAATAAGCGATTCCTGTGAGAGATAGGGAGGGGTAAAAATACATAAATCAATAAAACTATATTCAAACACTGTTGTAAATAGCTGTTATCTTATGATATGAACAAATAAAGCCCCTCGAAAGAGGATAAATAGAAGAAAAAAAATTCATAAAACGTAACAATATTATTTTTAATGGGAGGGATCAAGGTAAGTGCAGCTGATGTATTGATCATTCATACAGTAAAAAATCGATAATTAAAAAACATATAATTAAAATAAACTTCATGGGGACAAGGGCACAAAGGTGGAGGGGTGTCTCTACATGTATATAGATCATGTTTGAAAGTGGAACTGTCAGAATAGATATTTTTTCCCACTTGAAGAAAACAAAACAAAAACATAACAACAATAGATATTTGATTGTATTTTTGAATAAAGAATAAGCAACTTACAGAATCACACAAAAAAGGGAAAAGTGTCCGACTAAATTTTGTCGAAAACTTAAGCTAAATACAAATTTAAAAGCATAAAATGTTGAATCAAATCATTCCTATTTTCTATTATCAAGGAGATTTCATGTTTTTGATGTGGAATTTATAAAAAGTCTAAAATACTTGATTTTTCTCTTTTGAACACTATTTTAAGGCTACACATGGCTCTTTATAATTTTTTAAGTCCGACTTAGAGTTAAGTTCGACTTAAAATCTGCCGAAGTTGTGAAAAACACCCCTAAGTGAGTTAAATGTGTTGTCTCGGATAAAGAATCAGTACTGAATCAGAACTATGTGATTCTGATGAATGTTTATCAGAATGGATATTATTTGTTTTCCTTCTCAAAATCGTTTATCTTCATTTTCCTTATTCAAAAGTTCTGAAATCGAAGAATTAGGTGAAAAATGTATTCATAAAAATTCTAGTTTAAATGGGGAGCGCATGCCCTCAAGTTCCCCAAAGCTACATACGCCACTGGAGGCAACTTAGCTCAGCTCAAAGCTAACTGAATCAAATCCATGCTACTACAGAGGAGCCCATCTGTTGCAATGAGCTCATTAGAAACCAACGGCTTTTATGTGAAGGGTCTGGGCCTCGGGAAATGAGGGGGGTAGGGGCGTTTTGGCCAGTACTCGATCTAACTGGCCTCCGCCAGATACCAACTGATAATTAAATACACCATTTATTTGAGGCCTCGGTTGAAAATATGAAAACTATGAGGTGACTGGCACATTTTTTCTTCTTCTGATGGGCGCATTATAAATTGCAACCCATAACAAGTCACAGTCGTAGGGACTGTGACTTTGAGGACCAAAGCCTATATTGCAATTGAACAAAGGTGGCGCGCTTCAACTTAGAGAGAGACCACGGAACTAGAAATACTTATTTTTACTCTATTCAGTTCTGTGAGAGGGAGACAATGTATAGTTTGAAAGCTACCCGTGCCGCCTTCACCCCGCCCCCTTACACAGAGAGAGAGAGAGAGAGAGAGAGAGAGAGAGAGAGAGAGAGAGAAAGGGGGGGGGGGACTTGTTGGTTGACTACTAATTAATGTTGTCAATGTGCTTTGTTCTTCAATCGGACGTGAGTGTACTTTACTTATTAATATAGACATCACATAGCTCACATTGTAGACCTATACCCTCTAAATAGCAAGTTAACCCGTTGGCAACTGAATTTATTAATTGCCATATGCTTAATACAGGGACCGCCAGGTTCCAAGAGGCAATGGCTTAAAATATTACATTTACACACTTCCTTGTTTTAGGAGAACTCTGTTGATTATAAGTGATAACTGGATCTTGTTATAACGACACCTTTCAAGTGACATCATGACAGTTAGAAAAAATATCATGGAATCGATAGGAAGAAGCAAATTAAACATTACATGACAGTCTTTTGCACATGCTACTACAACGATACATGGCAATTAGATGATTTTAACTACCGTATGTCGAGAGGTAGAAGTAATTTACACTCGACATAACAGCAAAATATAACAGCCTACATGACAATTCAACAATATTATTGTCATGATAATAGGATAGAGTAATTCACATGTCACATCACATAATTATATTTACACAGGGTGTTAAACCAGTGCCATATCCACCTGTTTCTCAGGTTCACAAAGTCACTTCCTTTTGTCTTATACACTGTCACCAGTCACACCAAAGTTACCGGTTCCATAGCGACCTCAGTCGCACCAACGAGACCGACCTTAGATCGTGTACTCGAACGGTTTTGAGTCGGTTGGTAGTCAGTTTCATACCTCAGTCACATCGACGAGACCAATATCAGACCGACAGTATAAAAAAAGCTAAATAATATCGGTTTTCGATTGGTTTTGAGTCGGTTTGGGGGTGTACCTGAGGTATGATTTTGAGAGAAAAAAACTAGATTAATAGGAATAACAGGTGTCTCGATCCTAGTTTTGTTTGATTTGGTAGTTGGTGCGGATATTAGTATGACCCTAAAAACAATTGCATGCCTAGATGATAACGGTGACTATTCTAAGCCCGCGTAAAATATATAACTGAGTCCATATATTGGTCTGGTAAAAATGTCACTAATTACAAAATAAGAAATGATTTTCATAGTGAATCTAAATCTATCAGCCATTTATCCTTTTTGTAATGTTGTCCCACTTAGTATTTACGTACAGAAGGCCTACTTACAAAATAAGATTTGCCTTATTTTACCGAAGCTAGGAGTGAGGACAGGAACAATCCTTGTTTGATGGAGGCTTCGAATCACGTCTCGATGGGAAAATGGCACAGTAGAACAAAATTCAAGCAGGCATTGCAAAGAGTACGTACTACCAGAGAAAGTGTTAAGATATACCAACTTTGCCGAAGAAGTCCAATTTTGCTTGCATAGGCCGCATAGGCCCTACTTATATTACCTACATCAATTAGAAGAAAGAGAAACAAGATTGGGCGACACCTCATGTTATTGTTCTGTGCTGCTATATTAATAATCTATGGAATTGTCCCTTCGTTCAACTCGTCGATGAGTTGGTAAGTAATTTCGCAAATGTTGCATTTTTTGTCATTTCCTAAGGATTTGTTTCTTCTGGTTTTCCTTTTGGAGAAGATCCATCTGACTTGTGCAAATCCGTCCCTTCATATAGCCCAGGGGCTATATTACAGTTCCTGTAGTTTTTCCTTCAACCAATATACTAGTTCTTTTCATTCTAGTCCCTAGTTGAAAAAACAGGGAGACATGATGATAGCATTGGTAAGTTTTTTAAGAATTGATTATACAATTTCAAGATTTGTGCAGCTTTTGATCAACTTTATAACATTTTCTAATAGTTTGAGTTTTGTTTTGATATTTTTATTCATAAAAAAGAATAAGTTTGCACTGGATCACAGCGTTGTGTAATAAAATGTGTCTGAATAATGCAGACTATTCTCGCTTTGATTTCTTTATCATTGCATGCACCACGCAGTAAATAAAACTTGTGAGAAACTTTCGCACACATGTTCGCCAACCTTACACAGTGGTAGTGTGTGTATGAGCAGAGTGACACAACCGTCTGTGTGTGCTATGCTTCTCAGTCCATTTGACAAGTGTATAGGAACCGAGACGCACCCTTATACCGTTGTTAGGCTCTTGCTTCCCCCGAACTTCTGGGGCCTCTTTAAGCGTTGACGTCGCAAGGAGTTTTCTCCATCGCATCGCAGTGAAGGAGTGCTTTGTGAGCTTTTTTTCTTGTTTAAATCAGGAATAATGCAGTTTTGGCCTTGATTTCTGTTGCATCTGTGAGGTGAATCTTGGACTGTGGTTTCCGTCACAAGGGGCTGCTGTTTCACAAACATTTTGAGCATTTTCAGCGCTTTGGATAAGAGGATAATAACAGTGTATGAAGCCAAGTCACGAATACAGAATAGCTGATTGCAATCGGATTTTGCACGAAACATCATAACTTCTTTGAATTTGGAAGTATTATAATAGTCGGTAAGTAACTTTGCCATTGCGGACCCAGTAAACTGAGAGCTGTTGCAGCCGAGTTTTATTGTATGCATTGATGATTATTATTATTATTATCCAGCCATTGTTAATGCATTGTTTGAAGATTTCCGTCTTTTTTTCATAAGGTCACTTCGACTCGACTGATCGGATGTGGCTTCTGAATCTGAATCTGAAGAGGAAAATTCAGGTCTATTACCCATGGTTGATTAAGCCACTCGACTTAAAATTAAATTGCTGTTGTGATAAAGCTCAACTTTAAAATACACTACCAAAAGTATTTTACCCGGTACATGTATATTATAAATAAACGTCCGTCCAGCACCTAGGGTTAGGTTACTATAGGGTTGAGTATAAACGTATAAAAAGTATACTTTTCTTTTTGCGGTAGCCCCGTTTTTTTTGTTTTTTTGTTTTTTTTTTTTTTTTTTTTTTTTTTTTT
>BEXV01000276.1:206593-218536 GCA_003118195.1 Hemicentrotus pulcherrimus | reverse complement strand
GGGGGGGGGGGGGGGGGGGGTAAATCTAATTATTTGTATGTATCATGTAATGCCTGTCACTTTATTTATAGCCACGGTAAGTTGATTGAAGGTAAGTAAAACCCCAAAATGCACTAAAAACCACTACCGTCAAAACGGATGTGCCTCCACTCTTTTGAAATGTATAAAGCATGTATGATAACATTGTTTTATAGATAATTTATATGTCAACATACTATGTTTGCGTAATCAATGCCTATATCGGTTCACACTGCAGTATATGTAATTGGCCATAATGCTTTTCTTTATGGATTTAGATAATTGTTTCACGCCTTATTTCTTGAGTAGGGTTCATGAATTTGCAAAGGTGTGTCATATAAATCCGTTGTCTTTAGATATTAAAACAGTCCGTAAATGCTAATTTCTAAAAAATTTAGGAAATAATATTTCAGATTCGATCGTTCGTGTCTCCTTAGATCAAGATTAATGTATCTTGATCTTTGGAGTAGTTGCTACAACCGGCCGTGTCATACACGTTGCCCCGGGGTGCGAGATAGGACTCTTGTAGCATGCCCCAGATTGAAAGAATGTTTCGCGTTTATTGAGTAATGTTCTCAAATTGGCAAAAAAAGTGTGATAATATATGGTTACCTTTTCAATCCATTGTCTACCAGTCCGTAAATGTGAGGCCCCACGAAAATGCTAATGGTTTTAATATTTAGCAATTAATGTTTCAGAAAGAACGAATGATTTGATATGGCAGCCAACCTCTTGTATTCATCGTTGTATAAACAGACCCGTGCAAACTGAATTGTCACAACGAATTGAAAAAGTACGAGACAAACGTACTTGGAACTCTTTCATTAGTTTAATAGCTCCAGAAAATTTAACATCATTCTATGGGAAGTTTTGACCCGTTTTTAATCAATTTCAAGAACTTTGAGAGACTTTATGAACATTCATAATGATAGATAGCACCTTTTCATATTTCAAACAATGATACTCCGCCCCATGAAAGAAAATAAAAAGCAGGCCGTCAATATCTCTGAAGAGTTACCCTTTCTTTGACGTTTACCATCTGTGAGCCATTAGCTCGGTTTGATTTGTGCATAATGACGAAGTGTACAAAAAGAGTTCAAAAGAATATTCAAAACTTTATTCTTACACAATGTCGTTATTGTTACAATTGACTGTATCAACTTCTGAAAGAGCGTGGGTCGTTTTTGTTACTTTGCTATTCATATTTTTAACCGCAAGCCAAATATTGGGATAATTGGCATTTTGAGGTACTTCGTAACAGTGAAGAAATGGGTCGAAGGGGAATATTCATGATTTTATCAAGGGGAAGAGGAGGGTTACAAATCAGGGCGAGTCCCCATTAAAAGAAAAACATTCTACGAGCAAATAACAAAATTTATCAGACTTTTGGGGTCCGTTTTATTCCCAAATTTCATGAGGAGCAAGTATGAATGCCACACGCCCTACTTTTTTTTTTTAACCGCAAGCCAAATTTGATGATAATTGGCTGGTAACTTCTTGCTAACACTAACCCTGGACATACATGTGTTGCATATATTTGACGAAAGACAGCCAGAGCAAATGTCGGATCACTTATCAGTGAGTTCATTGTCATTGTCATGATGGGACAACGATAATGACATTTGTTGCGCATAGTGCAATTCAGCGTGACTTCTGGAGCCCGAAGGCAAATCCTGGCCATCATTCCGCGGGTAAGTACCGGGGCTTTATCTGGACTCCGTGGAGTGTTCCCGTGTTGACTTAACGACTTAAAAGTGCAACGGTTGACACCTTTCTATGAACCGGAGCACCATCATAATGGACATCATGGCGCGTNCTTCCAACCCAACCCAAGGAAATGGGAGGTGCTGACCAAATGGCCTTCTGTGGTTTCGTCTCCAGGTCGTTTGCGTTGCCTGCCTGCCAGGTGCATTGTATCAATATCATATGAGTCAAACGATGTTACAGGCGAGGGTGAAATAAAATATGAAACTAAAGGTCTTTTTTCTCGAAGTTAATGTTTTTACTTAAAAAAATATCAGCGTTTAATAATATCGTCACAGGTCTATTCAAGTAATCCATGGTAGATCAGATTCTGTAGGGAATGTCACAGATGGGTTAAGTGCCATGCATTCATCGCGGGATTCATCGTCAGTGCTGGCTTCTTGAGGAGATATAAAAACCCGATTGTAAAACTGACACTAACCCTGGACAAACATGTGTTGCATATTTGACGAAAGACAGCCCGAGCAAATGTCGGATAACTTATCAGTCAGTTCATTGTCATTGTCATGATGGACTAACGATAATGACATTTGTCGCGCACGGTGCAATTCAGCGTGACTTCTGGAGCCCGAAGGCAAATCCTGGCCATCATTCCGCGGGTAAGTACCGGGGCTTTATCTGGACTCCGTGGAGTGTTCCCGTGTTGACTTAACGACTTAAAAGTGCAACGGTTGACACCTTTCTATGAACCGGAGCACCATCATAATGGACATCATGGCGCGTCTGGAAATGATTTCCTCTGAAGAAAAGAAGAAAAACATTTTTCATGGTTGTCAGATGTGCATTTTTCATGCCTCATTGGCTTGTCAGTATTGTACAGCACTGATGGACAGCCCACCACCGGTAGTGGCAATCAAGCTTTGACACCTTGCAAAGAAAAGACAAAAATTGAATTATCTTGAGCTCGTTAACAGGGAAAATTCAGGACGAAATTGATAATAAAGTTCAAAAATTTCTTCTCTACTGCATGCAACATCTGGAACAGTCCCCCTCCTCAATTAAAATCATCACCAATAATAGAATAATTCAAGCAGAGTTCGAAGACAAAGGCTTATCTGTTCTGAACCTGAAACCATTATGCGTTCACATGTCACAGCTTGGTGACTTGTATGTACTCGATGATGCATGGATGACATCTCAAAGCGCTATATATCCAGTGGAAAAGGCGCTTTATATATTGCAACTATTATTATTATTATTATTAAAGGGATAACTCTATACATTCTATGGGAATAAACTGCAAATCTAATAGGAGTAGGGACTGTAAAGGACGATAGCCATCAGAGTGCCACGCCCACTAATAACATGCCACGCCCACTGATCCACAAAATACGTGGAGGATCGTTGTAGATGGAGACACAGACTTTTAAGCGAAAGTCCCAATGTACTCTTCGATACTTTCACTGTATCCAGACTTATAAAAGTGCCACACCCATTTTTAAACTGCCATGCCCACTGACGTACCTCATACAAAACAATGCATGGTGAAACCTCATATACGGAGACGAATGGATTTACAAGTATACCATTCGGGGAAATGGGAGCAATATTTACAAGTACATGTAAATCTCGAAACGCAGTGGTCCAACAGGTTTGTGGTCGTATCTCGGCTCTTGCATTTCGGTTGCATGAAAGAAATATGGACTTGCGAAGAATGTGGTGTTTGAACATGCCATACACCTATGCCTTCAGTATACGGTCAAACCTGTCTAGAAAGCCTCAAGACCACACAAGGGAAACCGAAAAAGTGGCCATTGAAGACAAGTTTCCTTTCTAGACAGGTTCTAAAACACGTATTTTTATCTCAAGGGAGACAAAATATATGACCCGTATAGACAGGTGGCCGTTATAGAGAGGTGGCATCCAGGACAGGTTTTACTGTTTGAATACAACGTACAGTAGGTGATGGAGATGGTACAAGTATATTGTGTAACAGTCTGGGAGCAATATAATGCTCCTTGTGTTCCTCTCTGTAGTTCAATCAGGGACATGCTATGGTTCAATTATCACATCTGAATTTCTACGGAGAGGGGAGACACTAATGTATCGTTGGAATTGTGAACTGGTGAACCATAGTCAGAAAGTTATTTTTGAAGTAGGCTGTTAGCGATTATGAAGTCATGGTTCATGGGCCGGCGGAAAATCTCTGCTGAGAATGATTGAGCGCTGAAAGAAATAAGCAGATTTTTGTTGGGGATTACAGGACCTTGCCAGCATGATCAAGTTCAAGATCCAGACGAAGCTGGGGGTGACATGGACTGAGTATTCGTTGAAGCGCATGCACGTTCAGCAAAGAGCAAAGAGGAAGGAAGATGGAAATAAAGAGAGAGAGAGAAAGAGATAGAGAGAGAGACAGACAGAGACAGACAGACGGAGAGAGACAGAGAGAAGAGAGAGAGTTGGAATTTTTATATCCGATATCTGGGCAACCACCATATCATATTCGGGCAGCTAGGTACACAAGACAGTATGTAATTTCTGCAATTTTTGCTACAAAAAGTGTCACAAATTTTGAACGCGCGGAAAATTTAGAAACTGAATTAATTTTTAACCTTAAAGCGTCGCCCCCCCCCCCACTCCTCCTCTTGAAAATGTACATTTTAACCTATGATAACCATCTTGTTGTATCTCATGCATCTCTAATAATTCTGAAAACTTTACAACTCCATACAAATCGTGCATATTTCCACGATGTAGATTTTTTTTTAGCTGTGATCCCGGCCGGAGGTGACTCGTTATTTAAGGCTAAAGGATTTTGTAGGACTTGATTTCGCTCTATATAGGCCCCTCCAGATTTCGTTTTGTATAATTATAGGACTTGATTGAATCTATTTCTATATTGCATACAGAAGGCCCAGTTGATATTTGGCCAAATGCCACAATTTCTTGCTTTTTATTGATTGCCATTGTCTACGTGATACCCCTTTCCTTTCCTTTCTTTTTGCAACTATCATCGACATCGTGGAGGGCTTTCCTTTGGATTTTGATTTAGCTTAAGTCAAACTTCACTTTCTGCATCCAGTGTAACGATAGGGTGATGTTCTTCCTTTTTCGATCTGGCCGACTTTTTATTTTAAATTGACAGTAGACATGGCTAATTGGTATTGACTGAAACAGGAAATGCTATTAATTAAATTGGGATTCCCATTTATCATGTTAATTCTTATGTCTGGACATTTCGAAATATGAAATTGTAATAAGAATCGTGTAAAAATATATTGTGAGCCACATACCCCAAATGCAGTAACATACAGCCCTCAGATGTGGTGTAATACATGTTATCTCATGAGCATAAGACCGGGCTTAGTACAAACTTGCCTGATCATGCCGATAGACCCATTTATTAACATGTTCGAATTTAAGGATGCTTTTTCGATTGTTTTGGGGCACAATTAGAAAAGCAAGATGCGATGCAAAGTAGGTGACCCAACATTTTACTCCGCCGACAGTTGCAATGGGATTTTAATGAAAATACTGCGGAGCAACTTACTGTCGCACGATTACAAAGACGGTGCATACAAACATTATTTTCCTGACACCTTGCCCAAAAATATGATAATTATAGTCTATTCGTAGCCTCATGCTAAGCTCTGTAAACGAGGCTACCCCTTCCCTCTAGTTTGCAGACATAAACCCTTATCATTCTTTGTTTCGTAAAAGTGTCTGTAATGTGAGACTACGCTGACGGCACACTACATAGGCTCTGTACTTAAGCTGCTCTCTATTTGACGCTTCCAGAGACAGGTAAACTGACAGAGCTAGGCTCTGTTCAAGGCTTCATGATTTTGGGAGTTTAATTTTTGACAAATTAAAGTCTGTGCTTACAGACTATTTTCCCCATAATTTGAGGGGATTTAGGACAAATTATATTCGACTTATTTTGGGGAGCGACAGTGACGCCGTTGTAGATCAGGGTGATTCCTGAGTAATACAACCACTCAATATTATATATGAAATCTGACTCAGCCTCAAGATAGAGTAGTGTATAGGGTCTATGGGTAGACCCACAATATAATATGGGCTAGATTATTTATCCACGGCCTGCTAAATGGATGTGTTATGTATGGCGTATGAAGAGTTTCATGATTGTTTCATAACAACATATAATATAAACATATTCTATTGGAAAATAAGTCAGTAGATATAACTCATTTATTTAGTAGCATTGTGAATTTCTGAAGGAGAAGAAGAAGAAAAAACAGTAGTGACAAAAAAGAAAGAAAGAAAGAAAGAATACACCGCACGAGAAGACAATAGGAACCCCTTCCCCATCTCTTTCCTGGATAGCTTTGTTTGTTGCATTTCATCCCCCTTAATATGACCGGTGCCCCTCTTCTCATAAAACCAACGCCCCTCACTAGCTGGACACTCGGTACGCCACTGGTACTCTAAATAATATTGCCCCACTTAGGAACAGAAACAACAATAAATCTCACCAATCATTTTTGAAATTTACCCTGACTCTACCATCTCTGCAAGACAAAAAAAAACAAAAACGTGAAATACCAACGTCAAATGGACATGCTCAAGGCAGACTGCTTGAAGGGACCCTTGATTCTTCCCACGATCGTACCGGGTCCTTCTCCTCCGTCTTCACCTTGGAATTTCGGATGTTTCTCCTCCTTTCCGATTCCGTCTGAGAATCAGCGCTCCTATCAAGGCCAGGCCAAGACGCTCCAAATTTAGGCATACACACTTGGCCTTCAATCCCAGACTTAAAGCTATTATGTTCATACGGGACAGTCATAGTTTTAAACAACGTGTAAACACAGATCTACTAACGACGATGCGGGTTCACATGGGAACGACACAAATAGTATATTCTCTTTTTTATTAAACAAGCAGGACAAGCAGAAACATAGGAGTGACAGGACCGTCGTAGTTTTAAACCTAAAGTTTGCAAAACTTCAAGTTTCAAGCACGGATCCACTAGTGATGCGGGTTCACACTGATCGACACAAGTGCTTGTAGTATATTCCTGGTTTTATCTACAAGCCGGGCAATCAGTTGTTGTGACTACAAGCTGGAGTTTCATAAATTTTCAACTTACCCCTGTCGCTCTAACCATCAGATCGCTCGTGGTTAAAAATTTGAAATGACCTACTTAACCATCAAATTGACATCCACGAGTGCGTCCATGGTCCATTACTACAAGATAACCTCGAAGTTTGAAACCTACATAAAGACTCTCGTGCGAACCTAGAAGGTCGGGTTCTTGGCCACGTCTTATAAAGAGTTGCGATTAATATCAATCGCAACTAAATAAGAGATTGCAAACTTACGATTGATTTGGATCAATCGCAACTCTTCATAGGACGGGGCCCTGGTGAAGGTGAACAAAAAAAAGATCTGTGAGATTCCGCATTCTTTTCATGTCAGCTAGGGAAAACAAATCCCCTGAAAAGCATAGCTCGTCAAATGCTTTCAAATCTTAAATCTGACAAGAAATTAAGATTACAAGAAATAAGCTAGGTTTGGACCGAACATTTATTTGTAGTCCCATACCAATTAATGTGTTCAGGACATGTGATTTTCATCCAGGCCGAGTCAATTTTCCATCATTTTGATGATTCCCAAAGCTCACAGTGTCTATATACATCGATTCTCATTTACTGCATTAATTTTTCCATTTTTGATACCAGACAGTCTCTTTTAAAATATGATTGGATGACCTGGGACCCGTCTTATAAAGAGTTTATTTTAATCCCATTTTATATGCGATTGATATCAGTCTATGTAATAAGAGATAAGAGGTTGTAAGCTTGCGATTGATTGGAGGACTTACGATTGATTCAGATCTACCATAACTCTTTATGAATATGACGGATTACAGAATCAACTCAACTCAACTCCAAGAAGTTAACATATAATTATCAAGATGAATAAGGAATAATTATTTTGAAAATCTGACTTTTGTAAACTAAACTTCGATCTTGGTTCAAACCATCTCCCTGGCATACATTGACGTCACCTTGGACAGAATGATTTATAGAGAGTGACACCTAGGAGCATTGTGGTATATTGGTGAAGGCTCTTGACTCTCATACCAGAGGTCCCTGGTTCGACACTTGCTTCAATCCTTGGACAAAGCGTTTCACCCACATCGCCCCTCTTGTGTCTCGACCCAAGTGAATATGCCGGGGAATAGACCTATATTTACAAACAAAATAATGTTTCACAGAAGCTTGATAAAGGCCTGTCAGCGAAAGCTAACGTTGCAAAGTGGATTTTATCAATAGAGATGGCATGCCATTATGCATAACGGATAAATTAGCTAACATGCATACATGTACATGGAATATGTGCAGGGGTAATAGTAATTACAGGCTAAGGTTGCTGACGAAGCTTTCCGGGTTAGCAAAATTATTATTATAATTACATAAGGAGGTATTGTAATTATCTTTTCTAGTCATCTTGCTCAAGTGGAGTGTTTTTCGTACGGCGTATTGTACCAAAACGTGATACGTTCCACTTATCAAAAAAAAATCTTTTGAAAGTCTGCGGATACAAAATCTTGATGATTATTTTCTTCCATATCATCAAAATTGAATCGATACCGCAAGGCAAACACACCTGCACATACTTGTATTCTAAGCCAGTTAAGTTTGAGCATGATTGATGTTATCTTTTTTCTTCCTCTTCTTCTTCAGACTGACATGCACTTGAATTCCACAATGTAGGTTAAGCCCCGAAGTCGTTATCTTTCCCGGCAGTTGTCAAACGGATATGTGTTAAAAATATTATTGTCCTACATGGAAGTTTTTATTAGGCCATGTATAATTTATTCTTGGTTTCTCGCGCGGATTGTTGCAAATTGAGGAGGAGGGCCTCCAGTTATTTAGTATTTGATATTTCTCTTGTAAGAGAATTGCTATCTGGGTCAAATTTTAAAATGCAAATTTTCCTTACTTTCATTTAATTTATACATGAATCTAAGAGGCTTAAAACGAAGTACAAATGTACTATCAATAACTTTATTTACCACATTGTTGAGTTGTCCTGCGATTAGCATGAGTAGTATTTATTTCCTAGTAGAACATATAAAACAAAATATAACGAAACTATTGAGGTGGTCCAAAAAGTGGATGGAAAAGGGGACGAGAAACTAGGGATTAATTGTATTTGACCTCAAATGTTATTACCCTCTTGAAGTTTGTGTTAGGCCCTTGACTCTGTAATTTCCTGACAAATGTTCGGAAGGTGTTTCATTTCAAGCTCTTCATTCAAGTGAACTAAAAGCTAAACAAAAATTAAAACAAAGTAACAAAGTTCAGGTGGAAGAGGTCATTGAAAGTGTCATGATTGAAGTGAAATTCGTGGTCATGTTACGAGTTTTCACACAGATTTTGATATGATAACAGTTATTGATGATATATTGATGATTGATAAAGTGAACATAATGTTTAGAAGTTGTTTCATATCAAACTCTTCGTTCGAGTGGACGCTAACCAAAGATTTCAGGGGGAAGAGGTCATTGAAAGTGTCAGGTTTTAAGTTAAATTTGTGGTCACGTTAAGAGTGTTGATTTCGATTATGATAGTTGTTGATGATTTATTGATGATTTATCATGTATAATCAATGTTTAGATTTTGAAAGTGTTTCATATCACACTCTTCGTTCGAGTGGACGATAAGCAGAGATTTCTGGTGGTAGAGGTCATGACTGAAGTGAAATTGGTGGTCATGGTAAGAGTGTTGATTCAGATGATGATATGATTGTTGATGATTTATTGATGATTATAATGTAACAACATGGGCCTATATAACTAGGTCCATGGTATCATCAATGTATAGAAGTGTTTAATATCAAGCTCTTCGTTCAAGTGGACTGTAAGCAGAGATTTCTGGTGGTAGAGGTCATGACTGAAGTGAAATTGGTGGTCATGGTAAGAGTGTTGATTCAGACGATGATTATGATTGTTGATGATTTATTGATGATTAGTATGTAACATCATGGACCTACATACTAGGTCCATGGTATCATCAATGATTAGAACTGTTTTATATCAAGCTCTTCGTTCGAGTGGGCATGATGGCTCAGTGATTAGAGCGCCCGCCTCATGAACGGGAGGTCGTGGGTTCGAACCCCTGCCGATTCATACTAAAGACTTATAAATGGGACCTCCTGCCTTCTAGCTAAGCGCTCTACATAATTATTAGATTGGAGAAGGGTAGTTATAACAAATTATGTTATGCAGGGCCCGCTGGAAGAGCAGTTTCATAACTGAAGTGGCTACCCTGGGTAATTAAAAAAGTTATTAGGACTTTTAGATTCGCACGAAGAAAATGGGGGTTGCTACGGTCGACGTTCTTTTAATGCACTGCCTTGAATGGACGTAACACGTATCAGTCCACGCAAATCTAAAAGTCCCTATCATTATAGTGGACTGTAACCGAAGATTTCAGATGGAAGAGGTCATTGGATGTGTGACATGCCTGAAACAAAAGCAGGAGTCCATGTCAAGAAGGTTGATTCAGATTATTATATGACACCAATGGTCAATTCGTGATTTATTGATGATTGCAATGTAGATCAATGTTTACAAGGTGTTTCGTATCACACTCTCCGTTCGAGTGGACTAGAGCTAAAAGGTCCAAGTGGAAGGGGTTACTGAAAGTGTCATGACTAAAGTGAAACTTTAAAGACCGTCAACACTACTGGGCCAGAAGGGATTAGACCACACAGCGAGGTCACTGACAGGTGGCTACATGTATCTCATTAACTCAGCTCTCAACTAACATAAAAAAGAGGATTATGGGGGACCAACAGGGACCGATTGGGGAAGTTTTATATATAGAGGGAGCAAGTAGCTACATGTACAAGTAGGACAGTGGGGCTTTAAAGTGAATACATATATGTGAGAGTGTGGATTCAGATTGTGTATGGTAACAATTATTAATGTTTTACTGATGATTTGTGGTTACCTGACTGGGCTCAATGCAAATATGTATACCCACACGTTGTATGTCTGGGGGTATTTCACAAAGATCCAAAGTTGAACTTATCTCTAAGTAGGACTTAACACTTATGGAAAGCCGTTAGCATCTTAAAAAATACTTTGTAAAAGATATTTTAAAAGGGATGAAATGCTCATTCAAATCATTATCATGGGAGATATCATGTTTTTGATGTGGAATTTATGAAAAGTCTCAAATACTTCAATTTTGCCTTTGAATATATTTTATTTTAAGGCTAAAAATGGCTCTCTTAGAAGTCTAACCGAGAGTTGAGTTAGACTTAGGATCTTTGTGAAACACCCCCTGGACTGGCTGGATATCAGGACCCTGGACTCCTTTTTGTACCACAAATGTCAATAATGCATACAATCAGCAAATCAGCATAATCTTTCAGATGATATAACGACAATGTTACAATTGACAAATATTGCTTGAAAGTTGTAGTGCATGCTGCTTAATGTGTAATTTTGTAAAATCCAAGACAAGAGTGATAACTTGATGCTGGAGAACAAGCAATTACTACTAGGGGACCTACAGCTTCACATTTGTAAATGTGAGTCCTATCGGAGGGACTTGGTAACAAGGATTAATGTTCGACCACTGAGCCATCACTCCTTCTAATAATGAATGTTTAAAAAAAAGGTAATTTCGTCATCACACCGTTGTCTTATAAATCCCATTAAAATAAAAAAAAATCAGTGTAATATTATTTTAAGATCAACATAATGGATTATGAACAAAGGCTGAAATTTTGGCAAGGCTGTTGATAGTTGTAGGCCAAAGTTTGGAAGAAGATTTTTTATTTTTATAAAGAAGGTATCAAATCCAGACACGTATTGGCCGATGATTATGGCAACTGAATTAAAAAGGAGGAAAAAAGAATAAAATGGAACAAGGAAAACGAAAACATAAAAGTTGGCTAACGTGGGATGAAGATGCGTGAAAACAGGACTAGTTTTGTCTATAAATAAAAGTGTATTTCCGTTCGAATGATTCAATTTGTAAAAAATGGATGACCTCTAAGTGATATCCAGCAGAGAAAGTCAGAGAAATAAAATTCCTACAAATTGGTTTTCTAATAATAAAGTGAAACTAGTGGTTAACACTTTTATTAAAGGTCGTCTTGAGTTGAATACGAATCTATATTTCGATGCAGAGGTGGTTCTAGAAGGGACTGGTGGGGTCAACCCCACCCCCCCCCCCC
>BEXV01000276.1:163874-179374 GCA_003118195.1 Hemicentrotus pulcherrimus | reverse complement strand
ATTATCCATGATTCCTCTTTTCGTCCTCCTTTCCCTTTTTTTTTGGGGGGGGGGAGGGGGGGTTGGGGGATATGCCACCGATGCCCCCTGGATTTGCCACAGTAATTAATCTCAAATTCATGTATGTCTGAATTTTTAAGGAGAAATGTAAAGATATTATCCATTGCTCGTTTATAGAGGTACAGATAAAAGCCGATAGCCAGGGCAAAGGGATTGCGTGGCATGGATGGTGCCAGGCTGGCTTTAGTGCGACCTACTCCATGGACGGCAGCACTCTCATCTTAGGGGCGGTCGGCTCATTGGCATGGAGGGGTAAGTTTGTAGAGGTAATTTGTGTGCTGAGATCCACATATAGTTAATACCCTTCGAGCTCTTAGCAGATGCAAAAAAGAAATAGTGAATTTGGGGCAAGTTAAATTCTCTATCAGAAACAAATTTCTTTTTTCTTTCTAGATACATGTACCAAGGAGTTATTACACTTTCACGTACCTACCATATATATTGTTTAAGGATACTGATCGATTACATGATCCCCAAGTATATCCTTATTTTAATCAGGTTGAAATGAATAGTATTCCTTACTTTAAAAATAAATGTACAATTGTTTCCATTTAATGGAAATAGTAAGAGAGAAATGTTTGGTAATGTGATCTAGTGGATAAGTCTCCCGACTGTGAACTACAAGGTACATGGATCAATTTCCTGCCACAGCACTTATGTCCTACAGCAAGACATTTACATTCATTTGCCACACTCAATCCAGTTTTAGTAAGAAGGTACATGGTAGGGTCATTCCTGTTGTGCACTTATCGTTACATTTGCCAGAGCTCAGGACAGGGTCACATCCAAAATCCTTTTGAAGCGCATAGAGAATCAAAATGTAATATGCACTAGAATGGTACATGATTATCATTAAATTAAATCTTATGAGGAGAGTAGGAGACCTATGTTTGCTATCTTTCTCTCTTCAGGAAGTGTCGTTTCGATCTCATCGAGCGGAACCACCGTGGCTGATGTTACACACTGGTATCCTCCAGGGGATAAGGATGAAAGCTATGTTGGTAAGTCCTTTCAAGGAGAGATTGAGGTCTAGGAAAGTTTTTAAAAAAGTGATTTGTGACTTTTCCCAATCTTTTTATGTTAGTTTGGAAGAAATGGCACCAGAAAAGGATATTTTGCTCTATAACCAATGACTGTTTACAAAAGAACAAGCTCTGATAGTGTACATATGTTATTTAGTGATGGACACATTCAAACAGAGCACAAATAGTTGAATATTGAACTAATTGCAAAAAGGAGACATTATGAAAAAAACAATATATTTTCCTTTTGCCATTCTGTATACTTCCAAGTGTGAACACATCCTTGTATGACATCTAAATGTGAATAAAAGCAAAATATACAGATTTAATGTGTCTGACAGTGAAAGTTAAAGAAATATGTGTTGAAGAATTTGAAATTCATTATTGTTTTTCTATTATGTATAAGTTACTATAAAATATCAGTTTTTCTGGAGTTTGATGAAGGAGTGTATTCATTTTCTTTTGGGAGAATATATGAAACATGTTTCCAGCGCATACATTTATATTTCAATGTTTCTCTGTTCCACTTAGTAGTAATGTATCTGAAATGAAAAGACATGAACAGAAACTTATTTTAAAAAATGAAAATAAAAAAATGAAAAGATTTTCATTGTATTTATATTTAATAATCATAAGCATATCATCTCAGATTCATAATGAAATTATGACATTTAACACATTTTGTTTTATGAAATGTTATTGCACTTCTCAGACATAGTGACTATTTACATATTATCTGTTTAATTAAAGGAATGGACTTTTACTCCAGTATCGTTATTTTTCTAGGAATATAAGCACAGATAATGTATAAGTTAATGTTAATGTTAAAGTTGATGTACACTTTTCAGTATAAATATCTTAGTGGTCTATGAATGTGACATGTAAGTTTCTTACAAATAATTATTATCTTTGTTAAAGAAGTGTGTCATCTAAATGTTCAGGAAATACTTTATACCATGCATATATGGCAAAACAAAGTGTAATCAAGAATATTTTTCAAGTACAAGAGTGGATATGATGATTGAATTTGGAAACTTATATTGAGTTTTATGAGGAATTATTTCTAAAATTATTAGCAACCATGAGGATGTGGTTGGTTTCTAACTAGACAAGGAAATTTTTATCATTAAAAAAAGAGTAAAAGAAAGCAATTTAGAGAAATATCACTGTAGGAAATAACATTTGAGCCTTTCTCAATGCATCAACCAAAAAGGTGAAATTGTGTGTCTATCAAAAGTTTGGGAAAGTGTTCAAAGAATGAAGATAAAAGAGTTGATCAAGCATGATACTTACACTTTTATTTGTTTTTCTTTCATTTCATTTGATGGTAAAATG
Source organism: Hemicentrotus pulcherrimus (assembly GCA_003118195.1). Taxonomy (NCBI): domain Eukaryota; kingdom Metazoa; phylum Echinodermata; class Echinoidea; order Camarodonta; family Strongylocentrotidae; genus Hemicentrotus; species Hemicentrotus pulcherrimus. The sequence continues at coordinate 176,957 of BEXV01000276.1, read as the reverse complement.
TACAAGTTTGAAGTGCTTCATATTGAAGTAATCACCTCACATCCGTACAATTTCATCAAAATAATACTGACTTCTAAAGTGCACTTGAATCAAAGATTCTTTTTTTCCTTCCCTGATACAATGAAGTACATTTCCCCTTTATTCTTGACGGTTCTAATCTTACATGGAAAGAAATATATTAGCTGCATTTACACTGCAAGGAAAAATCTTTAATTTTTCCCACATTCCGGTGTTTTGTCAGAAGTTGCTAAGGAACTACCGGTGAACTCAAGGAAAACCCACCTCTGGAGTGTTTTTTTTTTTTAACACAGGCAGAAATTTCACTGGTTTTTGCGGTGTGAACAAAACATTATTGGTGAAAGATTCTGCAAATTTTGGTTCTAACAGTTAAATTAATGTGCCTGTCCAAGAATGAAAATTGAAGAACTTGATCCTAATATGCTGTTGGTAGAGTATTACATTTTCTTTAATTTGATATATGTTTTATTATAATTTATTGATCGTTTATATCAAAATTGTGAACGATAAAGAGTGTCCACTGTTTTTTTGCTGAGTGTCAATCTAAAATGTGATTAACACACATTTTGTTTTGTGTTGCAGGTTATGCAGTTAGCTCCGGCCATTTTGTATCACCCACATCGATGGAGGGGGTGACAGGGGCTCCGAGGGCATATGAAAAGGGGCACGTTTACATCTATAATCTGCAAAATTTTCATCTTATCTCCAGCGTCAAAGGGGAATCTGTAAGTGTGAACAGAGCTTATCATGTTTTCTCCCAAAACTACACAGAAAGGCTTCAATTTCTGTAGCTGATTAATATAAACAGCCTGTAAGCCTTGTTTTGACATGCAGCGGTAAACTATGGTGTTCTTCTTTTTTTTCTTTTCGTTCGTTGGTGTAATGACATCAAATTTCTGTATCTTATAATACAATTGAAATTTTATTACTCATACTACTATTATCATTGTTATCATTGTTATTATTATTAATATTTGTTTAGATGAACACCTACTTTGGAGCTGCCGTTTTAGGTATGGATATCAATCATGACGGACTGACAGACCTGCTGGTTGGGGCACCGCAGTACTCACAGAACCAAGACGAAGGCAGAGTCTACATCTTTATCAACGATGGAAATGTAAGACAGTTGTCATGGCAACAGCAATAATATGATTATGATGATAATTGGGACTTAGAATGAGAGTAAACGAGATTGTATTTTTTTCAGATTTGTGGTAGGGGTGCATAATTTCTTATGGTTGATGCATTTGAGATGATGATGATGATGATGATGATGATGATGATGATGATGATGATGATGATGATGATGATGATGATGTTGGTGATGATGATGTTGGTGGTGGTGATGGGGATGATGATGATGATGATGATAACCATTTGTAGATGAGAGGGATTCATTTTACAAACAGTACCCCCGACATTGCATGAATACTGGGGGTAATGTTTTTACAAAAGGTTGCGTTACTCAACCACCTGACCCGATGCGAGGTAAGCCCCCTCTACATGCATGGCAAATTATATTTTCATCAATTATTCTTTACATCCTTTTTATCCTTCTATCCACATTTACAGGCTATCATGAGAAAAATGGATGTCAAGCTAATGGGCAGTAATTCTGTAGGGGCTCGCTTTGGATCCGTAATCGAGTCAGTAGGGGACCTGAATGGGGATGGGTACGAAGACGTGGCCATCGGAGCTCCGTACGAAGACTACAGCCGGGGGGCAGTCTACATCTATCTCGGTGGAGAGCATCATCTCAGTAAACCATACAGTCAGGTATACTTCTTCTTAAAGCCCCACTGCACTACTTAAAGCTACTTGCGCCCTCTATATAGCAAACAATGCCTAAGTGGTGACCATTGGTCCCCTTTTTCTTATGTTAATTGAGAGCTGATTTGATGAGATAGCCACCTGTCAGTGACCTCGCTGTGTGATCTAATCCCTTCTGGCTGAACTAGTACAGCCGGCCTTTACAGAATTCAAGTTTGAACAAGTTTGCCTGATGTCCTTACCAAATCACCAAAACATGTTTTGCTCACGTGGTTCATGTGGCTAAACTGTATTCAAAATATGAGTTCTAAATATTGCTTTTACAAAGAGATATTGCAATTTGATTACGTTTTCACTTTTCTCACTGAAGACTTGTCAAGACATGCATACACACTTGAATAGAAAAGGTGCGCAGGGGCATTTTTTTCTATATCGGCCAGCGGTCAGTAGCGAATTTCATTCCTACAGTTTTTTATCAATTAGAGGCCTAGAATCTTGTCATGTGGTATGTGGTATATAATACTGATTATCACCTGATTTATGTTTTCCAGAGGTTGCTTGGATCAACCAACATGGTTTCATTTGGTTACTCTATCTCTGGAGGCATGGACATGGACAACAACGGCTATCCGGACATTGTTGTCGGGGCGTACGAGAATGATACTGCTGCCCTCTTTTTGTGAGTCAGAATTTTCCTTTTTAATTTGTCTCTGCGATGAAAATAGTTGGTAGATGTAAATTTTGCACTAACTTCTAATTATTTTTCCACATCTGTTTTTTTTTTAACCGTCTTTTTAGTTTTTTTTTTATTAATGAATACAAAAATATGTATTTTGTTTGTTTAAATGGGATATAAATGCATAAAATCAAATTATTCCCAAATTCTCACTCATCTTTTGCCCTTGTTTTAAAATCCTAGTGTAAGTAGACCCGGCCTCTTGTACGTGTTTACAGTTTATACCATACACTGCACCAGCTATAAAACTGAGAAATATCAGCCAAAAGAGGGCAGGGAAAAAACAAAAAAACAGAAAAATATCGGCCCAAAGAGGGCGACAAAAAAAAAGTTTAAAAAAATAAAATCTTTTCCGACTGCCCGACCCATGTTTTGGCACCTAAAGGGCAATGCAACAAGTTTTTATTTTAGGCCTTATAGTTGAACTTCTTCCGGGATCGATATGTTTGCAACATGAATATAACAAATGTTATTGATATCAGTGAATAGTTATGCCTTTGATTATTTAACATTAGAGTGGTAATAGAGTTCAGACTTATGGATTTCGTTTTGATATTGAGAAACAGCCGCTTACAGCTAAACCTGTAATGAGGCTTGTTCACAAATGATTCAACCTTCTACATGTTCTTTTAAAAGTGCAATGCCCTTTACATTTTAATATCATACAAAGCACATAAAAGTGAGAATACGGTGGACCATTGTTGCACAAATATATTTTGCTCACGCCTCTTTGCACTCGTTTACACATTAAAAAAAATTTACTACATCATATGTTATTGAACCTGAATAAGAACCCCTTTTGACACACGCAAACCTGCTTTAGTGGCCACCTGTATAGAAAGACTTGTCTAAAAAGACCACATTTTTGTTTTCTTCAAACGGTGCATCTCATTAAAACATGAAACCTGTGTAGAAATACCACCTGCCTATAATGGAGGCATGCAGCTCAGCGGTAGAGCAGTGGTCTCGTAACCAGGAGGTCCAGGGTGCAAACCCCAGTCGGTGCTCTAGTGCCCTTTGGTCAATCCTTATTACCAAGTCCCATGGAGAATACTTAAAGCTGTTGCTCCCCTGGTTGCTTGATTACAAGCGTTTACATTCTTTCTTAGCAGTCAGGTAAAACAAACAAACCAAGATCACTTTTAATGTCTTCATTTGGCGATCTTTCTATACAAGTCCCACTCCATTGACATACATTGCTCTGTTCTTACCCTAACAGGAGTCGACCTGTCATCGAGATGGAAGCTTTCCTGACGTTGACACCAACCCTGATCAACACCAACCTTGCAGAATGTATGCTCAATGGAAGACCCGCGACCTGTCTTCACCTCACCGCCTGCGTCAAATATACCGGAGCCTCTGTGCCATACACAATAGGTAGATATACATGTACATGTACTAGAATGTAATTTTTATTTGGTCTTCTTTATTCAGTGTGTGTGTGTGTGTTAGTGTGTGTAATTGGGTTTTTAGAGACGTGTATTAATCAGATATGATTATTTACATTTGGGGACCAACCTTTTAACGTCACCATCTGAAAGACGTTACTCAGTTTCGAACCTGCATCATAGGCTGAGTCAGTTTGTAGTTGAACTTCCATTGTTAGCTGGATTACAGGCGCATGCCCCAATGCCCCGTCATGATAAATGTCACAGTCAATCATCTACTACATTCTTCACAAAAAAACTCTTCGCTATGAGAAGCCTTTCAGCAAGAATGCCAGCTTTACTCCAATCCTAGCTTTGAATATTCTTGTTTTTGTTCCAAGCTCCAAAAATAAGACCAATCCTGAAGCAATGTAGAAGCTGTTTTTAACAGATGCATCTCAGCTGCTCATAAATTGTTTGTGTAACCCGCACTTTCTTGTTGTTTTAAGTGATTCTTTTGGACAGAAGAATTATATATAATATATTTTGTTTCTGTCTCTTTATCTACCATTCTCTCTCTCTCTCTCTCTCTCTCTCTACTCGTATTTCTGTATTTAACTCACTTCTTCATCACTTTCTTTTGGTCTCATTTTCTTTCCTCTCGCTCCCCCCCCCCCATCCTATCTTTTATTCTATCTCCCTTCTCACTTGTCTCTGTATCACCTCTTCATCATTCATAATCTTTTTGTCTCTTTATATTTCTGTCTGTCTGTCTCTCCCTTACTCCTCGTTTTTATATCCTACTTACTGACCTCTTCATCACTCACTCTCTAATTGTCTTATTGTCCCTTTATCTCCCCCTGTCTGCCCCCCTCTCTCTCTCTCTCTCTTTCTCTCTCTCTCGTCCTCCCTCTCCCCCTCCCCCTCCCTCCCTCCCTCCCTCTCTCCCTCCCTCCCTTTCTCCCTCTCTCCCTCCCCCTTTCACATCATAGGTATGGACCATGTGTTGGAGGTGGACTACTACAAGATTGCTACAGGACTTCCGTCAAGGGTCACCTTTGCTAAAGATGGGGTCATCCTGGGGCCAAGGGTTGTGCGCAATATTCAGCTGGTCAAAGGTCAACAGACTTGCCATGACATTGATGCCTATTTCAAGGTAAATAGGAATTTAGGATAGCATACCTCAAAACTGTCTTTAAACTGCCTCACAGAATCACAAAATATTTGAATAATACAAATTTTAATATGAATGATAATGAAAATATCAATTTATAATAATTATGATGATAACAATATTGACAATAATGATAATGTTTACAATGTTAATAATAATAATCATGATAATCATGATAACAATGACAACAGGATAAATGGATAATAGTTTGATAAAAATGATAATAATGATGATAATATTAATAATGATGAAATATTAATAATGATAATAATACTTATGATTAAGATGATGGTGATGGTATTAATAACAAAATAATTATCTTATAATTATGATAATAATTGTAATAAAGATAATGATAGATGACATTGATTAAGCGCAAATAAATATGATAATGTTGGGCTTGTAAGTGTTAATAATGAGTAGCGCTATTTTGCTGATCATGTTTTAAAGGTGTTTCCTTGATGTTCATATTATTATTAGTAGTAGTAGTATTAGTAGTAGTAGTAGTAGTAGTAGTAGTAGTAGTAGTAGTAGTAGTAGCATTAGTAGCAGCAGTAGCAGTAGTAGTAGTAGCAGTAGTAGTAGTAGTAGTAGTAGTAGTAGTAGTAGTAGTCGTAGTAGAAGTAGTAGTACAGTCAAACCTGTCTATGGCGACCACCCAAGGGAAACACAAAAAGTGGCCTTTGTAGACAGGTGGTCTTTGTAGACAGGTGGTCACTAAAGCAGGTTTGACTGTATTAGTAGTAGTAGTAGTAGTAGTAGTAGTAGTAGAAGCAGAAGCAGAAGCAGCTCATAGTAGTTGTAGTTATAGTAATATGGGTGGTAGTAGAATTAATGATATCATCATCATCATTATTTTTTTTTTTACTTAGTCAATTATACTATTAGGTATAACAGTATCAGCAAAAGTTGTAAACTGAACAGATTTGCATGCATATATTGACTGAGTTCAGCTCAGAAGGTAATGGGGCGTTGTGGCATGCACCTGTAATCCAGCTAACAATTGAAGTTACAAACTAATTCAGTCGAGGACGCAGGTTCAACTGAGTCAAGTGATGTTAAAGGTCAGTCCCTAGACGTAAATATTCATATCTGATTGATACACATCTGTAAAAACCCATTTACACACACACACACATACAAGGTATTTGAAAACAATTTCTTTGTTTACATCTGCAGAGAGACATGAAGGATTTCCTGAGCCCTGTTCCATTCCGCCTCTCCCACCAGCTGCGGACGGAAGGGGGTGCTCGTTATGTAACATTATGTAACAGGTTGTGCCCCACCATCAGCCCCTACTCGGATAACAATGTGGTACAAGAGGTGAGTTTTATCTGCACCGTTGTCACCATGACAACTATTTTGTATTACATCCATCCTGCCATCACTATTGCCAGGACATAATGATTGATGATCATCATTGCCATTATCGTCTTCATCTTCATCATCATCATCATCATCATCATCATCATCATCAGCATCAGCATCTTATCATCATCTTCATCATTATCATCATCATCATCATCATTGATGGATAACTGTTCATGGTTCATCTGATGATAATGAAATTAGTGACGACCCAAGAGTAAACGAACCATCTTTTAATCCTGTCTCTCTTTTCTCTCTCTCTCTCTCTCTCTCTCTCTCTCTCTCTCTCTCCTAAAGGCAATTTTTACGCACAACTGTGGCAATGACTCCACTTGTGTGACAGACCTCAAACTGGAAGCAGATATCATCATCCCAAGGTGAGTCTAATGTTTCCATCCATGACCACTTGTTAATCCAGACTCTTTGCAAATTCAATGTGGATTGCACTGTACAGTTGAATCTGCTGTAGCGACCACCTGTATAGAAAGACCACCTGTCTATAAATTCCACATTTGTTGAGTCCCTTGAAAGTGGTTTATCATTGAAACATATACTAAAGGTGTCTGTACATGGAGACCACCTGTCTATGAAGACCCCTTCCTTTTTCCCCCTTGAGCAGTCTTTATATACAGGTTTCACTCTAGTTCATATACATTGTGAAGTTACCAAGGAATTTTTGTCCTACCTGTATCTTGCTGTGATAGCAAGACTCTGAAAGTACAAATTCATCTTTCAAATGTGGAATTTGTGATAATGAATTTTCGTTGGGACTGTTCTGAATATGATAGAGGGTCCTCAAAATATGCTATACATGAAGCTGCACTTTGGGAAATTTATATCATAATTTGAGATGTGCTTTATAAGAACAAAATATTTTTATCTTTGAAAATAGTGTATGTTCTTGTATCGATGGTTCCATGAAGATGAAAGCATTATTTCTTTCAAACTTACCTCAATATACTAAGTATTTTATTAAGAAAGAAAAAAAATGCTGTATATTAGCCATTTGAGATTAAGTGAAGCTGCACTTTTTGAAATTTACATCATAATTTGATGTGTGCTACGTAAGAACGGAACATGTTTATCTTTATAAATTATATACTATGGTTCCATGAAGATGAAAACATTATTTCTTTGAAACTTACCGGCATCTCAAAATATGAAGATTCTTCTTAGCAAACAAAAATATATATTTGATGAAGTAAGACGCTCCTTCCTCAGACGCTTATCTGAAGAGTTTTTTTTTGTCAAGGGAAATTTCTACTTCCAAAGTAACACATACATCGTCATTTGTTATATGAACCAACAAATCCATGACGTATATCAGTGTATCGATTCATTGGTTCATAATAATGACAAATAATGGAATCAAGATAATACATGTATTACATAGATTATTGCACTCTTGAATCATTCAAAAGGAATTTCTTGTGCATGCTTTTAAATGAGTTCCTTGATGGACTTAATTTCAATTAAGTTCAGAACTCAAGCTTCTCTTTCATTTTTTTAATCTGCAGAGGTACCAAGTACCTTCCGCTTGGATCAGCAGATAATATCTATGTGATGGTAGATCTCATCAACGAAGGGGAGGAAGCCCATCAAGCACAGGTCCTCATCGAACACCCCGTCGGTATCACCTTCGTCAGGGTGGAGAGCAACAGGGTAAGAAGCATGATATGGATTAAAGCCTGACTGCACTAGTTTGACCAGGGGGATTAGACCTCCCTGTATGGTCACTGGCATGTGGTTATCTCATTAAATCAGCTCTCAATTAACATAAGAAAAAGAGGATCATGGGGGACCAACAGGCACCGATCAGGCATGGTTTGCTATATAGAGGCCGCAAGTAGCTATAAGTAGTGCAGTGGGGCTTAAAACATCTCTCCCTCCATCCACAAAGAGAAGGAAAAAGAGGAAAACATTCATGGGGATTCCCCCCAAAAAATTAGTTTCAAATTGTTGAATATGCCAAGATTGATTCAATTATGTATATTTTTTTGTAATCATCGTTTGATTTACATCATTTCAATCCTAGGCATGAGATAAATGCATACAGATTATGGTATGACAACACAGCATTGTAGTACGTTCAGTACAAAGAAATGCAAAGAAGATGAAGAGACACGACAGCCAATGCCTGGTGATATGTCAAGAGAATTGTTAATGTGTAAAGAGGTCTATTGACTTGAGATTGTACAAAATTACATTCCCAAAGAAGAATTTCTTATTCTCAGGCTCTGATTAGTCTTGGGTTCAATCCATGTTTTGGTACTTACATCTATCCCTTCAACCCACGTGTATAAAAACAGGTACCAGGCAAATCTGAGTTATTGCATGCAATTGCAGTCCCTCCAGGAAGAGCAGTATCATTATTTATAATTACTTTCTCTTTACAGCAACAAGATGCAATTGTTCTATGCTTACCGCTGACACCCAATAACGACACTGCATCGGTTCTCTGTGATGTGGACAACCCAATGAAAGCCAACTCAAGAGTAAGATAATTTTCCTCCGAGAGAAATGACTTTCTTTCTTCTTTTTTCTTGTATTCTTCTTATAAAGTGTTTGTTGATGATATAATTAATAATAATAATAATAATAGTGTAAACTTATAGTTGTGCGGTTGAAAAAAGCATATCATCGAATTGCAGCTTTCTGCTAAATAAGGACATGCCCTATTGTATCAGATACAATTTTGTTAGCATTATATGCCTTTAACTTTAAAAAATATGAATTAATTTAAAAGGCAACTTACCATGTCATGTATGAAAGAATAGGTATATTATGGTGGCAGTGGTGGGATACTCATAGCTAGTAGAGAGAGATAGCTGTGACAGTGCACTTGTACACACTCAAAGGTCAATACTTGGAACTCCGAAGAGTTCTATGCCAATATGGTGGTAGCTGTTTTATTGAAAGTAAATGCCCTTCTGGCTCTAGTCTTAACATACATAGTTGGAGCTTTTGTGGTTTTACGTTTACAAACAAAAACTAAATGAATTGTGGTGTATTTGTGATATTAAAGCTGTTTTATTCATATGTTGTCATTTGAACCCATCTAATAATACAACAATTGATTTGTCTCTGTTATTTTTTTCACCTTACAGAGCAGCTTCAGAGTTAAGTTGTCTGTCCCCACAGCTCATGCCAACAGCTGAAGCATCGATATTGTGGTAACGGCCGCAACCTCCAGCACAGAATATAATCACACTCTTTATAACAACATAAAGAGGATCCGAGTACCAATCAGGATAGAAGCAGATATCACAATATCAGGGTATGTACCATTAGTTGTAATATTGTTTATATTCGCTCTTAGAAATTTGTTCATTATCATCATCATCATCACAGTTACAAAATATTAAATTTATTGTTTTGGGCCTTCTGATTCCTCCCAATATTTGTATCATTATTATTATTAAAAGTTGTGTCGTTGTTATAATTGCTTTATGTTGTTATCATTACTATTATTATTATTGTTATTGTTATTATTATTATCATCAATATTTTTATTATTATTTTCTGCTTATATCTTCTTTATTGTACAAAACACAAATTCCCTCCAATTGAATAATGCAGTACGGACTATGCAGCAGATTTTCTTGCCCTCTAATTCCTTCATGTCCTTTTTGTAAAATTTAGCCTTTGTAGTCTTGTTGTTCAAATAACTCTTTGTCTTTAGCCTATGCCATCATCTCAATCCTAAGCCTTTCACTCCTCTACTCTAGCCATCTCTGCAGAGTACACATCTACAGTACTTGCCTCCTTCCTCAATAGATCTACACGTAATCCTTTATTTTCCTGTTATTTTTGCTTGTTTGTTTGTTGTTTTTTACCTAACTGCTAAGAAAGCATGGGTATTCTTGTAAATAAGCAACCAGGGGACAGACAGCTTTAAGTCCTCTCCAAGGAAATGGTATTGTGGATTAATGCCTTACCAAAGGGCACTAGCGCATCGACTTGGTTTTTAACCTAGTATCTCCCGATTATGACACCACTGCTCTACCATTGAGCCATTGCGCATCCTTTTGAACATAAAGATAAATCAGCAATTGACTGCTATTTTGCAATTCCATCGTTATAGTAATCAAATGATTGTATACAAGGCAATATGTCAAAGTTAGAATTAGGAGTTTCTTAAAGGTAATACAAAGTTTTGGGAAATTGTGAAAATTTGGTGGATAATGATTCTCTACAATTTTGATATATTTGGATGCCCCTGTGGATGTATAATAAGCACTAAAAAAAATAGCCCCTAAAACACTTCTGCTTTCGAGATGAAATGAAAATAAAAATGTATCGGTGCTCTCAATAAATTTTGATTGTTTTCAAATAGCGCATACGGCCGTACAATGGTAGCTGCGACCCTGAAAATTTCAGAATATGTAGTTGTGATATGTACCTTCCGACGGGAATAGCTTATCGGTCAAAATTAGTCAAGAAACATTGTTTTATAGCTTACCGTAATTAATATAATTAATTAATATATTGACCTTGAGAGGGCGTTATACAACATAAAGAGTTTGTTAATAATAATTTCATAACTTTAGACTTGATTTCAACCGCGACAGCGATCACTGCATATTGTAGGATCGCATATGCTTCCAATATGTTCATTTGAACCAAATTCATGACCCTACACCAAAACTTTGTATACCTTTAATACAAGGCATTATTAGGGAGAGAGTGTTTTTTCTTTTCTTCCCTGACAATCCTCATTTATATAACTCTGGATTATTTTACTGCCTTTTCCACACTTATTACAGGGTAACGAGACCTAACAGTGTGCTGTATGGGCAGCCGGCATCCAACAACACAAACATCCAGGATCCTTCCGTCAACGAGTCCCAAATGGACGAGACCCTTCCCCTCATACCGTCAGAGATCAATAAAGTCAACCTTGACAAGCACATTGGACCTGCGTTCAAACATATCTATGATGTGAGTGGCAAATGGGCTGTTACACATATCAGAAATCTTTATGTTTACCATTTAAATGACTCCAGGGCCCGAATTTCACAAAACTTGTCATCAGTGACAAACTAAAGCTTTTGTTATAAGCTAGTGAAATCCTTGCTTCTGATTGGTTATCAGCAGATTTGTCACTGATTTTTGTCATTTGTCATTGAAAAAAGGCTTTGTAAAATGGGTCCCTGGTGATTTGTCCCAAGTGTGTCTGACCTCGTCAAGGATTTTACTACTCCTGTTGTTTGTAATATAGTTGATAACACTACTATAGCTGGAATCAGAACTTATATCAAGGAAAATTATTGTTTAAATCGTTAATACGTTCTGAATTCCATGATACTCTGAAATGTCTGGGACACAAAATAACCAGGGATTGTATTCTGAAAATGGTGGTATCTTTTATGTTAATAAAATATTGTTAATTGTCAAAACAAATCAAACTTAGAACAAGTCATTGGTTGATGTCTGCACATATTATTCGGAGATAACATAGCTTCCGGAATATGGCCCCAAATGCTATGGACTTGTCTTTTATAGTTTTACTGGCCTGATGATATTAATGTATGCCTTCTAAGAATACACAAATAATTGGCAGTGAATGGTCCTTTGAAGGATTGAACAAATTATAAAAGATTTTATATGGATTAAAGTTTATGTTGTGTTATGTCATCTATATTATTTTTGGAAAGCAATTTATAAGATTTTAGTACAATGTGAGCAAAATAAAATTCTCTGTGACTATAGATATTGAAAGGGAAATTGAAACATATCAATATTTGGAGTAAGCTTGCAGTTGCACCATGTGAGGACTCCCCAATCTTCCCCTTCTCTCACATGGTGCAACCGCAAGCCTACTTTATATCTACATCACCATGCAAGCCGATACTTATAAGCAGCATCTATATCAATATTTGATTATTTTTTCCATCTACTTTGATCACTTCTCATTTAGGCTCGGAATCTAGGACCCAGCAACCTGCCTTTCATGGCTTCAGTCAATATCACAATTCCTTGGAAGACAAAAAATGGAGACATGCTCATCTATTTCTCAAATATCGCAGTAAGTCTATTGCCTTGACAAGAAAAGAAAAAATGTATCGCCTTGCTTAAATCCTTTGGAACAAGTGTAATGTCTTTCCCAGAGGATACAAGGTGCCGATGAGAATGTTATTGTGGCTGGAATAGCATGTGTGCGCCTGTAAGAGTTGAGTGGAGAATGTGCACTTTAATTGATTACAATGACTGGGTAATACTGTTAAGTGTTCTATTATCAAAGGGATTGGGTTATCTTTTCCTCAGATTCTAAACAAAATCCTGGATTTAGCTCATTGCTGCAATCATAATTATATAAACCTTTAGGTCAGTCAGGAATCCCATGACTTTTATAAGCCGATCACTTGTCTGATTATCAAGATATTTATGATTGGAATTAGAAATGTCAAAAACCGTTTGCCAAACGGTTTTGAACAGTTTTTTATAACACTACAGTCCATTGGGGAAAATGGGTATGGTAAAAACTGGTCACTCAAAGATTTGTACTTTTTGAAGCACTTCATAATCATTTTGAACTTTTTTTCATTTGAATTTTTTTTAGGGCTTTACTATTACACAATCTCACAGACACCTTTGATAATTATTATTATTATTATCATTATTATTGTTATTATTATTATTTTTTT
>BEXV01000276.1:153473-163606 GCA_003118195.1 Hemicentrotus pulcherrimus | reverse complement strand
TTTTTTTTGGGGGGGGGGGGCTAAGTTTATTGAAATGTTAAGTAATGATTTAATAACATCCAAATCTGATGTTTTGGATCTTTTCGTTCTTCTTTTCAAAATTGTATGAATAGCGTATGTGCATTGAAGACATGCCTTGTAGATAATTTAGGATCAGAAGGCAGAGCAGTTATTGAACTTAAAGGTACTATGTCCCTTTTGCAGCACACCTCAAACGCTGTAGAACTTTGCAGGAATTATGAATATGTCATGTATGTTCTATCTGTGAAATTTAAACGTTAGCAGTGTCCTCATATTCAAATTATGCAAGGAAACCCGTTTACTTGCGAGACTTTAAATGTCAGACACTATTGAGTAACTGACTGGCTTTTTTTTTCTTCTTTGGTAATAACATACATGAAAAGAGGTGTAAAGAGTACATGAGCATTTGTCTACCTCAATAACCCACTTCGTGTGATGGCCAAGATTAAACTGATTGAATATTTGCGCAGCATAAAACGTACGACCATCCGGTACAATTTTCTGAAAATCAAGACTATTACTTTTGGGCTCTATAGCCCTAAGGTCGATTTGACAACTAATAGTCGTTATTTTTCAACTTGAAGACATTTTCAAGCCCCACCTTTTTTAGGGAAGTTCTAAATTAGTATTATCTTTCAAATGCAGTTGGAATTTAACTTTTTCATTTTTTGGCCTGCAAATGGGATATAGTACCTTTAACATGAGAATTTGTTTATCATCTTTATTTTTATCAGTATTATTAACAGTATTGTTATCATGATTATTAGTAGTAGTATTATTATTATCATTATCATTATTATCATTATTATTATCAATGTGATTATTGTTATTATTATTATAATTATTGTTATTTTTTTGCCTTTTTTTTTTCTTCTTCTTTTCAGAATTGTATGAATAGCGAGTGTGCATTGATTACATGCCTTGTAGATAATTTAGAATCAGGAGGCGGAGCAGTTGTTGAACTTAATATGAGAATATTTGAAGACACATTTTTAAAGGTAAGACAGCATTTTTTATTTTTTATTTGAGGTTCCAATATTTTTAAGGGGGAGGGGCAATAAATAAATATAATTCTCAAATTCCTAAGGAATCATATCTTCTAAGTGTATTCACAAACAGAAAAGGCAATGCCTCTCTTTTTACTCTATATTGTCTTATCTAACACTAGTGGATCTAGAGTTAATATAGCTTGGGCCCTGTGGCAAAAGACTTTGAGCAGAAATGCACCTGAAAATATAATAACCATTTTCTGTGTCTTTTTTTAAGATTTGGGGACTAAAAAAGGTTGTAACTATTTTCTTTTGTTTGTCAGATAAAATTGAACAAAAAAGTAATTAAAAAGTGTACTATTATTGCCATTTTACATGATTCCATTCTACCTTGAGCTGAGCCTAAATGAGTCAGTCTCTGGCTGTGCCTGGAGCAGCTATAGTACAGGGTCTATGGTGGGCAGTAGACCATGCAGTCTGCATCTAGTCTTACTGTCCAGGTACTCGGTTTCTTATACACTATTGATAAGGGGTTTTGCTTTAAACAAATTTTTGTCTGCCTTTCCCGATATTTAATATGTTGCCCAATGTTTCATGATATATATCTTTTGGTATTCATCATACTATTGATGGTGTTTATGCTTAATATCTTGTTTTTATTGGTTTTGTGTTGCAGGGAGAATTTGGTAAAATAGAGCTTCTTGCAGAGGGTGTTATAGGTGTAGAAGATCCTCTAAAAAGACATATACAACCGCAGTCTGGCAGGCCTGACAGGGTTGAAGTAAGTCATTTGAATGTGAATGATGTGAATAAAAATAATAATAATAAGTAGAAGAAGAAGAATCATAAAAATAATAAAATGAATGATAATAATAATAATGATAATAATGATAATAATAATACAGTCAAACCTGTCTATAGCCACCACCCAATTGTAACACAAAAAGTGTTGACAAGTTCCTTTAATGCATTTTTCAATGAGAAACCATTTTCAAGGGAAACAAAAAGTGTGGTCTTTGTAGGCAGGTGGTCTTTATAGACAGGTGATCTTCTAAAGTAGGTTTGACTGTAANTGCCTTGTAGATAATTTAGAATCAGGAGGCGGAGCAGTGGTTGAACTCAATATGAGAATATTTGAAGACACATTTTTAAAGGTAAGACAGCATTTTTTATTTTTTATTTGAGGTTCCAATATTTTTAAGGGGGAGGGGCAATAAATAAATATAATTCTCAAATTCCTAAGGAATCATATCTTCTAAGTGTATTCACAAACAGAAAAGGCAATGCCTCTCTTTTTACTCTATATTGTCTTATCTAACACTAGTGGATCTAGAGTTAATATAGCTTGGGCCCTGTGGCAAAAGACTTTGAGCAGAAATGCACCTGAAAATATAATAACCATTTTCTGTGTCTTTTTTTAAGATTTGGGGACTAAAAAAGGTTGTAACTATTTTCTTTTGTTTGTCAGATAAAATTGAACAAAAAAGTAATTAAAAAGTGTACTATTATTGCCATTTTACATGATTCCATTCTACCTTGAGCTGAGCCTAAATGAGTCAGTCTCTGGCTGTGCCTGGAGCAGCTATAGTACAGGGTCTATGGTGGGCAGTAGACCATGCAGTCTGCATCTAGTCTTACTGTCCAGGTACTCGGTTTCTTATACACTATTGATAAGGGGTTTTGCTTTAAACAAATTTTTGTCTGCCTTTCCCGATATTTAATATGTTGCCCAATGTTTCATGATATATATCTTTTGGTATTCATCATACTATTGATGGTGTTTATGCTTAATATCTTGTTTTTATTGGTTTTGTGTTGCAGGGAGAATTTGGTAAAATAGAGCTTCTTGCAGAGGGTGTTATAGGTGTGGAAGATCCTCTAAAAAGACATATACAACCGCAGTCTGGCAGGCCTGACAGGGTTGAAGTAAGTCATAATAGTAACGAAAATAATAATGATGATAATAATAATGATAATAATAATAATGACAATAATAATAATAATAATGATAATAAAAATAATACAGTCAAACCTGTCTAGAGCCACCGCCCAAGGGTAACACAAAAAGTGGTCTTTGTTCCTTCAGGTTCCTTCAGTACATTTTTCAATGATAAACCATTTTCAAGGGAAACAAAAAAAAATGTGATCTTTGAAGACAGGTGGTCTTAGAGACCACCTGGTTTGACTGTAGGTTTGACTGTAAAAATAAAATTGATAATAAGAATAAGAATAATAATAATAATAATGATAATAATAAAAATAATAATAATTGTTAAAGTCCACTCCAAATTTTATTGAGTTCAACCGAAAATGGAAATTCTTTTTGCCCAATTGATCGTGAGCCTGCCAGTACGTCACTGAGCAGCGCCAGATCGACGTTGCTCTATCCCTTATTGTTGAACGCCAAACAAGGTAGCAGCAACTCCTGTCTTTTAACGTCTTTTGGTATGATGCGGTCGGGGTTCGAACCCACAACCTCCCGGTTGTGAGGTGGACGCTCTACTGACTGAGCCAACAATAGAAGAAGAAAAAGAAGAAGGAGATGGAGAAGAATGATAATAATAATAAATGTAATGATAATTAAGTACAGAAAAACCCTGAATCACATTTGCTAGAATGTTTTTCTTCTCTTTCATCCACTCATCCAGGTTATAACAGTAATATTCACGGAGTCATCTGTTCAGAATCAACCGGTGCCAAAGTGGGTTGTAGCTGTAAGCATAGCAGCTGGAATCGTGTGTCTCGTAGTTGTTATTCTTGTCATGTGGAAGGTAGGTTTTTAGTTGTTGTTTGAATAACCATAAAAGGGAAAATGAACTCCTGGTGAAGGAGAAAATTATTTAAGAGCTTTCTCATTCTTTTTTGTTGTTGTAAGTTTGGAAGAATGTATTAAAGGGATAGTTGAATTCTGTTGCAGAGGGTGCTAAGCAAAATGATTTTTTGTGAGATAATGTCAAATGTGAAAGAACATATATTTTAAATGACAAAATCAAGGTTTGATCAAAATCAGTTCAGAGACGGCTGAAATATCCATAAATATAACGATTTCTAATACTTGTGTACCACCACAAATGTTAGATAATTTGAAAAAGCTGTGAAAAACCCAGAAATAGCGCCTTTTACATTGTTTTGCAGCCAATACCGATGTTAGCTTATTGTTGTTGTTTTCGTGTTGGTTATATTATGCACAATCAGCCGGCCCATGTATTGTTACTTTTAATTAAATAATGAATTAACGGCCACCATATTCTTTTAAAAGTGGAACTGAATTGATATGATCGTATTGGCTAAATTTTGCACATTTTCGGGTCTAAAATTACCTTCATAGCAATTTTAGATTCTAAAAGGGCACTAGTAATGTCATAGATAAGAATAAGAGCAATAACCATGCAGTTTGAAGGCATTTGCGGTCTGAAAACAGAACTCAACTATCCAGTTAAGAGGAAATTCCGGAAAAGGATAGCTAAAACAGCTAAAATGTTTGGACGAAACTTTCTTGCCATATGTGTGTGTATACTTCCATGTGAATTCAGCAAGAATGAGTATTAAATCTCATCATTTTCAGGATTCCAAAACCTTACAGTGTACACCAATTCTCATGTGCAACAGAATAAACTTATCCCATCGCATTGTAATCACATGACCAGAACTCTGCGTTGTTTTTCATATTTTACTAATGATCCTGTTCATGGTCATTTTTCTTTTTGCTTCTGATTTGTCCAAATTCTGGTCGTAAAATTGGCAAATTGACCCCCATTTCTCTGTTAGGACAATTATGGTTCCAAATAATGCCTGCTAAACAGTTCTGTTTGCACATACCATGCATGAATGTACATGTAGGATACAAGAAAGACATGAAGATCGAGGTGCCGTGGTCGAGTGGATATATGTCACCAATCTGTGGATCACAAGGTCCCGCCGCTGCACTAATGTCCTTTGGCAAGACATTAATCTACATTTGCCACACTCTACCCAGGTGTGGTAAATGAGTACCACCTGGTACAAAGTGGTAGGATCATTCCTTGAATTTCACTGTGCGCTAATAATGGCTGCCAGAGCTAAAGCTTGGGTAATAATTTCCAAAGCTCTTTGGATCGTAGCACATAGGGAAATTATATAATGTGATATGTGCTATTATTAATACATGTACAGGAACTGAATATCATTAGTATTAGTATGCATATATAAGTTTTTGTATTTGTCTTCCAGTGTGGTTTCTTCCGGAGGAGGATGAAGGAGGAGATGGAGAGATTGATCCAAGAGAAAGAGGAGCAGGAATCCCTCAATCCTGAAGGTCTTCTTAACGAAGCAGACTACGAAGATGATAACTTTAGATCATACTAGTTCATTTTTAAATCATCAGTTTAATATCACTATGAAAGACTTTTATGTGGGTTACAGGGCCCTCAAGGAGAAGAGTGTTGATACCGACGAGGCTACCCTACGGAAACAAGACATATTTTTGTTTTTAATGTTGGTGTGTTTTTTTAACCATTTTTATTTAAATTTTTATTACCAGGTAGTAATGTTACAGTGTACAACACATGCCTCTGTGATGATTGCATTTCAGTCAATATCTTACACAAGTCAAAATTCCTAAATTCAATAGACCCATCTATCTACAGGTACATGTAGTGTATCCACATGCTACCCTAAACCCAACCTAAAATAATGAAATAAATGAAAAAATTGATAAGAAGTCTTGTAGCTCTTATGATATTGACAAATAATATAGCCTTCTGTGCTTTGAAATATTTCTTTACATTTTTATTGATGGATTATGATAAGAACTGAATATTCATTCCATTACTGGTAATAATTAAATTATGTAAAGCCCATGTATTGACCCTCATACTGGGCTTAAATACACTTGGCCAACTTGTTTAACCCTGGGTATTATAGTATTTTGATATGTTGCTCAAAACAATGACAAGCAGTGAGAAAGACATTTCAAGCTCATTCTAAGTCAATTGACCATATTACTTCGATTTATTTGGAATGGAATTGAAACTTTTCTTTTCACTTTGGCCTTTTTTTTTCTGGAACAACTGCAGGTATTTAGGGTTATGCAATACAATGCAGTTTGGGGGAGGGTGCTTAGTTGATTAAAAAATATTAAGTAATGGTTTTATAACACCATAAATTGGTTTTGACTTGGCTTATGTGAAATTTGTCCTTTATTATCTTGAGAGTCTTAATTGTTTTATAAATATATTTGAGATCTTCTGTTTGAAGCCACAATAGCTGGAACTCATTTTAGACAGAATGAACGCCCTTCTGTCTCCATACAGACGATTTTTGTATGTCATTCCAGTAGGAATAGCGTAGTAGTAGTGGAGACCTATGCAATTGCTACTTTCCTCTCCCAAACACTGGACACATGCATGTATTTGTTCTATTGTTTCATCATGAATTTTAAGAACTTAATTTCATTTTTGTTATATTTAAGAGGGCCAACACCACTTGATGTGTGTTTTCCATATTATGAACTTGCCAGTTATATATACAGCAACACATGTACATGCTAAGAAGTGATTTTTTTTTAATGAAATATTAGTTCCCTAGAGTGTGAATCAGTCGTTTTACTGAATGCTACAGATAAAATCAAGATAAAGATATTGTATATTATATAGAAGATCACATGTCATTCCAGATGCTGTGTAGGAAAAGGAGACAAAGGTACAGTGGACACTCATTACAGCGAGGACACGGGGGCCAGAAAATTGTCCTTGTTATATCAGGTATCTAGAGAAACAACAACAAAAAAAGAACACAAAAGAAAATAAAGAGCCTGGACCTGAAAAATGTCCTTGTTATGTCAGGTCTATTGTTAGATTTTTTTTTTAAAGCAATAATTATGAAAAGATGAAAGCAAAATTATCTCATGTTTAGTATCTTGTTTTATCAGAACTCATTATAACGAGTTTCCACTGTAATGTTTCCACCAAATGTAGTTCCTTGTATGATAAAAGAAATGCTCTTTATTTTTCTACCTTTGATAACATTTTCTAGTTTTGTGGAAAAAATCACCAAAATCGCAAGTTTGATTTTGTTTACTGATAGACGTTATTTCTTGTACTGTAAATCTTAGTAACCTATTTGTGTATGAGCTTTATAGAAAGTACGTATCGATTTTGGATATTGGACCCCGACACTTGCTTGAAACCGTATGTATCAAAACTCTTACGTCGTGACATTATATTTATGAATCACAGGTTGTTGAAACAATCTGATGAGGCAATTCACTTACCTATGTTTTTCTAAAGTTTAGAGGATTATTTTGGTATCCATATTTCCTTGCAACCCAAAATTTGTATATGTATTGCTAATCATACACGTCATGAAATACATATAGGTACCGGTATTTCACTTTGCGTAGAATCTTCAAATGGCAGCTATGTACATGTAATGATGTTATATTTATGGTGCTATCTTAAGAATATGGGTATGTTCAAACTATTTGTTAAAGGTTTTTACCTTAATATACTTGTACGTGGAGTAGCAAACATTTCTCAGATAATATATTGCATAATAATATGCTGATCAGAAGTCCTTGCAGATTGTAGAAATTATAAGGTAAAAGTTTAAAAGTTAACAGCTTTTGAATAAAACAGCAGACTATATTTCTTGGACTATTCCCAAAATATGAGACAGATGGCAGTATGCAGTTTTATAATGTACGTTTGTTTGTTGTATTAAGGCAGTATTAAAAACACAGTCGAGCACACTGAATGGAAAATGCCATTAAAAAGTGCAAGATGAAAATCTGGCGAGAATACATGTTTACATTTCCCATAGAAATAGTTTGTCAAGTAGAAACAGAAATAACTAGTAATAATTTTACACTGAATTTTAGTCTAGCAGAAAAGCAGACTTCCTTTGGCCAGTCTCGGTGGTATCACTTCGTATTGACTTTGTGTACGCATGATACAACTGTTTAGTCAGACATTTTGTGTATTAGGGTGAATACCAGTACAGGGGACGTCCATAAAAAATGTGAATGTGTAAATTCAGTTGTATCCATTTTGTGCAAGTGTACTTGAGATAAACAAACAAAATGGAAATGTCTAAAGCCTATTTTGTAAATTGTTTCAGGCAAAAAGGGGTCATATTTTGGGGAAAGTATGCTAGATAGGTGGTCACTTTTGACTCGACTAACGCTCATGCTTTACAGTTTTGAATCTGNCCCCCCCCCCCCCCATGATGATTTTATGTGCAATTGTACAGGCTTTGAAATGTGAACTACAGCAGGGAACCATCCTAATACTATTTGTTACATGTAAGAATATTCATCCCAAATAAGCTCTTCCGACTACATCATATTTCCAGATGAAATTTCTGACCCAAATAAAACCCTGGGCATTGTTTCACGAAGTCATCGCAAGTGTAAGTTCACCGACATTCCATTGAAACTTGTATTAAATTCAATGGGTTGCTGGCGAACTTGTACTTATGTTGGTTTCGTGAAATTCTGCACAGTTCTCTTAATCATTTGAGAATTAAGAATTCAAATGAAAGGAAGAAAATATCTGTGTTCATTTATGAATACCGGTAGTTATAGAGGTGCAAAATGGTATGGGGCTCATATCTGTGTTTTTTTAAATAAATAATTGTGTTTTTTTAAAGAAGATGTTGGTACAAGATGACCTAAGTATAATTCAAAAAGACATGCATTGTTATCAGTTGGATTCATATTTTGTTACCGAATATATGCCAGATATTGATAGCATAACTTTTTTATCTACTTTTTAGTGATATATTATATGATACCCTTGGCATATGTAAGAGGTAAACCATAAGTAGCACTTTTAGGTCGTGTTCCTGTGTATTGTATTGCTACTTTTTATGTCAATGTTATAGTTAAGCGTATATATATGTTGATGATGTTGCACAGTTTTTGATGAGTTAAGGCAATGTGTATAGGAAGAGAAAGGAAACAAATGTCATATTTGTTATCGTTATTGTATAATATGTACATACTTTAGCGATTGTATAACGACCAAATAAATATGTTCTTCTCGTAAAGCTGGCTTTTGTGTACATTTTTCTTTTGACTTTCTTGTTAAAGTATTACCAAGCATAAAGAAACTTCCAGAGTACTGTGATGAATTTTCAAGATATTCATGCTAATTTTTGCTTTCATCTTGTAGAAAAGAAAGCAACACATCTGACAAAAGATTTAAGGGTATACTAAATCTTTAGATGGGCTTGTGAGTTTCAATGCTGCACATTGAGGCTATACAAAAAGAACATGAAACAAATGAAAGTGAAATTCATCTACATTTGCAATTATTAGTAATTTCTTTGCTTTATTAAAAAAATAAATACAAAAGTAATCATATTAATTAAATTTACAATGTACATACAATATACTATTTCATTATCTTCATCATCGTGACAACCAATCTATATGATTTAGAATGATATGATGGTAGTCCTTTTGTTATCTCTGTTCTTTCTCCAAGAAATTTTGATGATACACCCTGTATGCAATCTTTCTTAAGAACACATATGAAATATTCACTAGGCTATTCAGAATGATTTGATGGTAGTCCTCTAATATCTCTTTTCTTTCTCCAAGAAATTTTGATGACACACCCTGTAATCAATGTTCTCTTCAGACCATATTCAAAATATTTCACTATGGATATTCAGAATGATAATACATTAATGGTAGTAGTCCTCCGTTATCTCTTCTCTTTATCCAGGAAATGTTGATGGCACACCTTGTAGTCTTCTAAGGAACCAACATCAAAACGTCCAGAGATGTCATAGACATAGACTGGCATTCTAGATATAAGATCAAATGAAGAAAAAGAAGAGAATAAAATGTCTCACTATGGGTAAATTTTTTAATTTTCTTCAAAGACTGCTTCAACACTGTTCGTAACAAGTGCACTTATATGTATACATTGTAGCATTCAAATGCCAGTGTCTACAAAGGGTGTATCATATGAATATCTGTTTTCAATCAGTTAAATGTCAAGAGACCTGAGGAGTACAATAATTAAGTCCACTTATACTACTACTGCTACTACTACTACTACTACTACTTACACTACTTTCCTTATACTACTATACTAGTACTACTATACTCATACTACTTCTACTACTACTACTACA
>BEXV01000276.1:134303-153335 GCA_003118195.1 Hemicentrotus pulcherrimus | reverse complement strand
TTTTTTGTGAAAATTACTCCCGAAAGTGAATTTCTTACTCAGTCAATTAAAATTGGAGATTTGCATAAACTTAGTGATCTCATATTTCAAACATTCAGAAATCTCATATTATTGGTCTGATTAATTCCAAACTTTCGCCTATTTCTTATTTTTCCGTTGCCATTCAAATGAAGTTACAACGATATAATTGCCCTTTAAATCCCGTACGTAATTATACCCCTAGTGGACCCTACATATTAAGTGAAACTTAAAAATAAACATGATAAAAGTAAAAAGACAGATTGTCAGGTTTCCTTTTCTAAAAAGACCCTCTGTTGCTGACTGCTCTTACGATTAAGCTTACCAGGGATGATTCAGATGATAACATTGATTAAGATAATGATGACAGCAATAAAATATCAAATAATAATAATGGTAATCACAACTACAATAATAAAACAAATAATAGTTTTTTTGTTTTTTAAATAATAGCAATAACACTACCAGTCATAATAAATTAATTATATCAATAATAACAACAACTTCTACTACTACTGCTATTAATAACAATAAAAATAATCATCATCATAATAATAATAAGAGTAATATTAATAATACCTGGAGTAGAGGTATTTCACAAAGTTTCCTGTAGCATCTCTTTCTTTCATTGGCCTTTCCTGTTCAAGATAAAGATGGGTAGGTAGTGGTCATGTGTTTACATTGTGAAAGAATCTGTCTTCTAACAATTAGGAAAGGTTCATCGATCATGTACAGTGTAGCACATAACTATAGGCCACTTTTGTAATGTAATAACATTTATTGCACAAATCTTTGTTAAGTGCCTTGTTACAAATTATTTTATTCACCTGTTTTCAACTAACTGTATTTCACTAGTCAGAGTGTGTGTCTTGACCATAATGTCAAAGTAATCAAGTTCTTCTTGGAAAAAAGTAATCCCAATATAATGACCAATGCATTATGACATGAATATTATCATTATTCTAATCATTATTATTCCAATCGACATATGGTAGTCATCGCTACTATTAATATGCCACACACTGTATTTGCACCAATTTGCACCAATATATATACGAAAGAGGAAACTGCAAACTTGCGATTGATATGGATCAATCACGACCCTTTATAAGACAGGGGCCAGGTCTTCAATATGACATCCCTGACAATCCCATTTGAGGCTACACCCATACAGCCTCCAATAGCTTCTTGTACAAATACTCAGGGTATGCCATCCACTACCTCTCGAGAAAAAAAAAATTACCATCAAACTAAAACTCTACCCTTCAAAATGACTGTTAAAATAATGAGGAGGAATTTTGTCTCCTCAAACACTTACCTCTGACAGAAAACTATCCAGAATTGGTAAACTTTGCTGTGAGAACAGGTAGAAGCATGGACACTGAGGGACAAAAAGACAAGACAAAATCATTATATTTTTTACTTTACTTTACTTAAAGGCACACTGCCATACTTGTAGCTACTTGCTCCCTCTATATAAAAAACTTCCCCAATCGGTGCCTGTTGATCCCCTATGATCCTCTTTTTCTTATGTTAAATGAGAGCTAAGTTAATGAGATAGCCACCTGTCACAATGACCTCGATGGCTCTCTGTGTGGTCTAATCCCTTCTGGCCCAGTCGTGGTGACGGTCTTTAACATATATAGTTACAACCAGTAAACAAATAGGCGATAGGGCTTTCTCAGTTACTGCCCCCAAAACCTGGAATTTCATAGCCCTTGTTTTAAAGAATCGCCATACTCTTGCAGCATTCCAGATGTGTCTGAAAATACATCTTTTCTGTAATTCCTCTTTGTTTGTAATCAATGTCAGCTTTTTTATGATAAGGTTCCCTTTCTGTGTGGTTGTTTATTAGTATTTCTTGTTTCTTGGGCATGAGACTTGGCACTTCAAGAAGTCAACATCACGTTTCTCTAGGAGGCCCAGAAAATAATGATATTGTCTACCACATGCGAAGTCGCCATTTGAATCCATTCCAATGTATACACTCCTAGAAACTTCCTGGTTTGGCATCGGTGCTCGATAGCCGCGCGGTCTAAGGCACTGGCTATGAATGGTAATCTGTGTACTGGTAGGGGTTCGATCCTGCCGTTGGAATTTTTTTTTTATTTTCTAATCTTAAAAGTCGGGGTGCGTCTTACACACGGGTGCGTCTTATACACAGAGATTTACGGTACCTGGAACAGGCACAAAAAGTAAATAAAAACGCTGACAGAATTCAACCTGTTTTCTGTTTTTACAGAAGCACAGTAAACAAACTTTTCATTCACATAGTTAAAGGGAGTGTAGCCTGACAAGACTTTGTGTCTTTCCCGTGGCCTGACTCGGGGCTAATCTTGTATGATTCGATTAGGGACGACTTGACCTCAGCAATCCCGTGCGTGCAACATACACAAAACCGAATCTTAAGGAGAACTTTGGTTTGTTAATCAAGTCCATTCGTTTACATGCAGTTGTCCAAAAGAAGATGGCGTTAACCAGTATTTGCCAAGCTACACTCCCTTTTATACAGACTTCACTTTGAAATGCTGTAGAAACAAGGCGCTTGTTGATACTTACGGCTCTCCTGGAGTCTGTGTCTTCTGGCTTGGGTTTCTCCAGGAATGCAGTGACCTTTAGCTCATCATTGACCTCTAGGATACCTCGTTTCACGACTTCTGAAATATGACAAGGAAAGTCACTTGTATTACTGTAAAACCCAAAACTGTTGGATGATGAAACATCTTTCAGTCTACCCCTCCTCCCACAATCGTGTACCCCTAAAGATCTACAGGGTTTCAACGACAAGGCAAGATCCTGCCTCCTCCATTGGACCGGGCTTGTGTAGTGACTCCAGAAGAATTCCATGAAAATAGTGTAGTGCACAAAGAAATTACTTTAGAATATTTATAAAGATTTTTTTTTTTTAAGCGTGAACTCACTTTTTTTTAGAAATTATAAGTAGGTCCAGAGTGGAAGTTATAAATGAGGATATTGACCACAAAGCAATTTCCACCAGAGAGGAACATGTGTCGTACTATGTACATGATAAAAATAATAATAATATTCTGCTTTTATATAGCGCTTAGATACACATCAATGATGTCTCTAATTACATACTCTTTTGCTTAGCCTCGTACTTTGCTTAGCCCCGCACTACCTTTTTTTGCTTTTCACACGCGCTTTTTAAGTCCCATACTTTTGCATCCCACCATTTAACACCTGGGTGGAGAGTGGCAAATGTAGATCAACGTCTTGCTGAAGGCCGTTGGTGCCAGGTTGGGATTTGGACTCGTACCTTATGATCTACAGTTAGGCGACTTATCCACTAGACCACACTCACCTTCAGAAGGAACATGGTTGGAGACGACCATGCTGGCTTCAGGGGAGCTCTCTTTCCTCTTCTGAAAGGCTGCTAGAAAATCAGACAGGGAGAAGTCATCATAAAAGAGGGTATCCCTAAAGAGACAAAACACCATAGGAAATAATTTCATTTTTAATGGTCAATAATTCTGCCATAATGGTGACAACGATCACAATGTTGATTAAAGTTATGATAATGATGACGTTGATGATGATGATGACTTACTTCGATTTCATCCTAAAAAACCCAAATTTGTAGCACAGTATCTACAGTTGAAAAGTGCCTAAATAAGGTAATATAGTACATACAAATTTATCAAGACCTGCTGACAGTGACACTGATTTTAGTGACCATTTTACCCTAGTGCAGCAGTACTTGGTAGGGGAATCCCTTTGGCAGCTCACTCAGGAAGCTATACTGGGATGGTAGGTGAGACAAGTAACTACAAGGAGTGCCATGAATTGCAGGTATAGTGTGTGGACAAAGCACTCAATAATTTACAGTAAAATATGCTAAGTCCAGTGCAAGTAAAAACCAAGCTAGTAAGCTTATATGATGTGGGAACCAACAGGGGGCTGCATCATTCTGATGGAGGGTAGAGATGGAGGGTAGAGCAGCCTTCTTGAAGTTGGTTATTCCTGTTGAATTGACTGCTGAGCTTAGCAGATGATTCCAGATCCTTATTGCTCTTGGGTAGTATGAGAACTTGAAGGAGTCAATAAATTATAAATCAATTCCTTTAAAGAGCATTCCCACTTACGTGGATGAAATAACTTTTTGCAATTACCATTTCATTTTTTTTTAAATATTATACCAGCTCTGTGTTTGTGTTCCTCTCTCTCTTTGTTCTTCTTTCACCCTCTCTCTCTCTCTTTCTCTCACTCACACTCCCTTCTCTTCTCCCCTTTTCTCTCTACTCCCTCTCCCTCAACTTTCCTTTCCTTCTCTCTTTATCTCCCCGCTCCACATTCGTGCTTTACTTCTTTCTTCCCTTTATGAGTTTAATTGATATCTTTGTCTTTGAATTATTGTTAAATAACGAATTGTAAATATGATGTTTTTTTAATTTTTTAAATTAAATCTCTGTAAATCATGCATGCAATTCAGCCACTGGCTGCGATATGTTGATGAATAAATACCATACCATACACCATACCAATAGTTGCAGCAGGAATTACATACTTCAGGTTGTGGTTGTGTCTTCCGAAGTATGTAGCAGGGATGACAATAGTTGGTGCAGGTATGGAGACAAGACGGTGATGGATCTTGTAGAGAAGGGTGCATTGGTCTAAGGATTTGACGTGTATGCTGCCACAAAAGCTGATGATGATGTGGTGTATCTGTAGTCACGGTACACGAAGCAAGCCGCTGTTCTTTGTACTTGCTCTAGCATCTTTGTGACTGTGACGCTGTGTGGGTTCCAAGCCTCAGAGGCATACTCCAGTTGGGGGCGCACTAAGGCTGTGTAGGGCCTGGGCTTTACATCCCTGGTACAGGACGAGAGAGTCCTGTGAAGAAGACCTAGAGTACAGCTTGCTTTATGCCGGATGGTTTGGCAGTGCTTGTTCCAACGAAGATCAGCAGAAACTGTTACTCCAAGGTACTTGTACTCTTTGACTCTTGGGATCAGTCCATTTGACAGGTGGTATTCTCGGATGCTAGGAGTACGCTTCCGTGTGATGGTGAGGATAGCACACTTTTTTACGTTGAAGTCCATCATCCAGTTTGAAGACCACCTGGACAGCTGTTGGAGATCGTCCTTTAGGATTTGATGGTCCTCAGCAGTGCCATAGTATATGTTTGACATAGTCCTACATATATGTTTAGCCAGGATACCCAAGGGGGCTAGCAACCCCCCCCCCCCCCAAAAAAAAAAACAACAACAACAACAACAACAGAAGAAGAGGGAAAGTTCATCCATGGAACTTAAAGACCTTAACCACACCCGAGATATGATTTTGTGTGTCACCACCTAACCACTCTCTGCCCTGTTTGTGCCCCACGTGTTCAACAATTAGAGGTAGTAGGCCTTGTGACTCACCCTCCTATGACCAGTACATCATCATCAATGTTTCCTTTTTTCACAGCTAACTGGATGCAAGCCACAGCTCCAATTCTATCCTGTAAAACAACAAAAAAGAAAGTGGTTACTGGAATTAAACCTTAAGTGCTTTACATTTCAAGGGGACAATTCCTCATGATAATCATAACTTCATTTCAAACACTTCATGAAATTAAAACAACAATGCAGGATTTTTTAACAATAATTTGGTCTCCATCCTGGTACATGTGCATGTAACAGGGTTCATTAGTACCGTACACAGTAGAAAATGATATCTTTACCCTCGCACATTTCTTCAAGTTTTAAAGGAGAATTAAGTAATGATATTACTCATATTTGATTACATATTTCAAGGGTCACAATCTCTCACATTTTTGCAGCACCCTTGCTAGCAATTCTCCCATGGGAGCTGCTATTTTGATAAAATAGTGATGTCAGCAGTAGTAAATATCCATTGACCTGCATAGATTGGATATGGTGTTAGTTATCGAGTGGCTATTGCACAACCAGAGCTATTGATGCATAACAGCAGCTATCTTGTTACTCTGGCATCTCAATTGCCGTAGGTTTTTTCTCTGAGCACTTTTATTTACATCCTTTTTTGTTGCAATTTTGCAATTCACAAAAATGTACCTTAATTAACGTTGTATAAACCGCCCTCGTGTATTAACCGCACCCCTGATTGTGACCTTTAAATTTTTTTTTTTTTTTAATTTGCCGATGTTGAGTAGGACCCGAAACCAGCGCCTTAGACCGCGCAGCCATCCCGCTACGATACCATAACCAGCAGTTTTTTGTAATGTATACATTGAAATGGATTGAAAATGGCGACTTCGCGTGCTGGATGCTTGGCGGCAGGTCCGTTAAACGGCCCCTTCTTTTACTTTTGCAATGCATTGGCACGAACTTAGATCAAGATCTATCGGCAGATGTTGTTTATGGAAGATTATTTGCGTCTTCATGTCAACAATGCAAGATAAAATTGTCGGTAAAATGTGTGGGAAATGTCCTGTACCCCCGACTTTGACATTTTTACAGCGGCAAAAAGGTGCGGTTTATACACTGTTAATTACGGTATTTTGTAATACACAATTCAGCATTACTGGGACCCATATTATCTAAATACAGTTCCATTACTAGTACTATATAGGACCTAGTTCGAAAAGATAAGTAACTCACATCATTACAGGTAGTACCATCACTGATGAGGCGGACTCGTTTCCAATCAAGGGCCCAGGTTTCAAACTGCTCCTTGTAGAAGTCGTTTGTCTGAAAATATGACAAATCAAACAGCAGGTATAAGAATGAAGCAGGCTGGGCCCTGTCTTATAAAGAGTAGCAATTTATACAAACCAATCGCAAGTCCTCCAATCAATCGCAAGTTAATTGCAGTCCCCTATCTCTTATGTACATCACAATTAAGTTGCGATTAATATCTATTTTGTATATTAAGACAGGGCTCAGATTTGTTTATTATACTAAATAAGAATGAACAAATATTTAATAGGGATAACATCAAGATGTGGATGGGAATGTCTTTCGAGCAGCTAACTAGATCAACGGAAGATAACGTTATTGGAATGCCCAGTAGCCCAAGATCCATCACATTGGTGCACAACAGCCCCCAAACACAAGCAATGACATACATGTTTACATAGATCATAGATTTAAATAAATTAATTACCCACAGGAGCCACATCAGTATTAATAATGCTCTTTCTGCCGGCATTTATTACCTGGTACTTCCTCAGCAAAAGCCAGAAACTCATTCAACATAATTGAGTAGAGATAGCGGGACAAATGTGCAAAACACCATGCCCAAGGATGTGAGCATCAAGCAAGGATCAAACCTGGGACCATGTGTATGAAAGTCAAGGGCCTTCCTTCACCAATACTTCAGTGCTCCAAATATAGATAGAAAGACAGATAGATCAGTGGATGAATATATGGATGGATAGATAGATAGATAGATAAATAAATCTATAGATAGATAGATAGATAGAGGGATGGATGGATAGATGGATAAGTATATGGATAGATTGAAAGATAGACATATACACTGTAGATATATAGACTGATGGGCAGTAAGAAAGATAAACTATAGAATATAGATTGAAAGATAGACAGATACATGTACATAGATGGATAGATGGACAGACAGATACACAAACAGACAGACAGATACATATATAGTGTAGATACATGCAGATATATTTATAGATGAGATACAATGACTGAGTCTAATCTTTAAGATTAAAAGTTATAAAAGATTCTACCACTACAAAGATGGAATCCACGACGCCATCGCTATCCTCCGTCAAAGTCTTCATCCAGTGTGAGATGAGAGGCTTGGGTCCGATGGGAACCAGAGGTTTGGGGAGACCAGCTAGATGAGCGTGGTTCCCGGTGGTGTCTTGCCCAATGTCACGCTGGAGACGGGTCCCATACCCAGCAGCTAGAATGACCACCTTCATGATCTATATAATATGCATAATTATAATATTGAACATAATAATTTATTCTATGAATATTCATCAGTTTTCTAAATACATCATTGGTCAATTGGTGGTCATGTGATAAAATATAATTTCACTATTTGAAACAAATCTCTGCCAGAGATCTGAATATTTTCCACTATTTTTTCATGGGCAGAACTGCGCATGCTCTATGAGACTTTCAGGTAGAAAAGCATTGTGACATCACATCATGTTCAGTAAAAAATAATGCCCAATTAGCGCGTCTCATTAAATGCACGTTAATATAATTGTGCGCAGTTCATATTGACAAATTCAAATCGATTGTAAACTTCTCCAATACCCGACTCAATGTGGGTGACATAATATTAATAATAAAGTAAAAACCATATGCCAGCCAATCATTTAATCAAACGTACCAAGCATTTAGTTCATAAGAATAGTAGAAATTATATATCTTCGGAGGGACTGCAATAGTACTATTTTTTCCTCAGGGCTTCGCCTCTCAGAAAAAATTGTACTTTGCCAGTCCCTCCTCAGATAAATAATTTCCATTACCGTATATCCCGCATACTAAGAATCTTGCAATCTGATTGGTCTTAATGGGGTCAAATGAGATAAGTATTATCTCCCTGCGATAGGACTTTTATACAGTAATTTCTTTTTTTAATTTGCTGCTGCCCCACTTGCCCATTGAATAAGCGTAGCAAAATAGGTTACGCGAAATGCAATGTCAATGTCAAATGAGCGTGCATCGACTGTATTACATGTACATGTATGCTTGTTGTGACTTGTAAAATCTAGCTGAAGCTAAACTGTCTGCAGAATCAGTTCTTTTAGTTATGTAAAATTCACTTATTGCCAATGTGGGATATAAAACAAATCGGTCAAACAAATTTGTTTTCAAGAAAGGGAATTGACAAAAGACTAACTCTGCTTCATTGACAATCAGTCGTAGACGAAAGACTTCATGCAAATTGCGAAACGGAGTTAAGTCTTTTGTCAATTCTGCTTGTTGCTATGACAAACAGCCAGTGAAAACAATTTTTTTTTTATATAGTCTAGGTCTAGGGGTCTACACATGTAATTATGAAAATGCAAGCCCTAGGTCTACTTTAACAAACATAACTTTGTCATTCCTTGCTCATTTTTCCTGATTGAGGTGTCATATGAAAGGGCAGAAACTCAACTTTCTAGAAATGTGATTCTCTCTTTGAAATTCAGATACTGTCCGCCAAATGTCTTTTTGGTTTCCTCTCTTCAAATTCATTTTAATCACTCATGCGTGAATAAGCATCATGTAAGTTGCATCAAATAAAAGAGGAACATCTAAGCTTTCCAAATATGTGTCATTTATTAATTATAAATGTGACTAAGGTATGATAAAACATCGATAATTCTCGGTTTCGTTTTTTCTGGGACGCACTGTATTGGTTACCCCCTAACTTCACGTTCACGGAGCTCCGCCGCCGCCGAGCTCCGGAGCTAGCTCCAGATCCTACACATACACGTACAGACTACAGTGTACCGGGAGACCGAAAACGATTCAAACAGCGGTTTGAGGGGAATCTAAAAAAGTAGTAATTACAAATTAGGCTTACAATGTTTTTCGGCTCCTCTGGGCATCTGGTCAACCACTTAAAATTATAATTTGAAGATGTCTTCGATGGGGAAAAGGGCGATTCCTTGTCCTATAGGTCTTACGCGTACCACGTAAATTACCCTGATTATACACAAAACATGCGAAGCGAAATACTAGTAGATTGTACACACGTTACGAGACTTGTCTCAGTTGACCTTTGACACGTGACGTCATACGGGCTCGGGGGCTAAAGCGTCTCTCCCTCTCTGTCTCTCTCTCTCTCTCTCCCTCGCTTGCTTCGCTTTAAAGGGCCACTCTAACCCAACTAACATAGGCTTTTAAACCATGAATACACCTCTACTTATTGATATTCCAGCCTCTAATTTTTCAGAAAATCTCTGTATTGACCAAAAAATGATAATAACCATCCATTTTCATGGTTCTCACGCTTGCTGGGCTACGTACGCCCGTCAAAAAAAAAGGTAATAGGGTCACGTAGCCTTGATGACGCGTTTGACGTCATTGTGGGCATGTACGATTTGTCCTACAACTAAGGATCTTACAATCTCCTTGTAATTCATAAATGAAACATTTTTCAGATAAATGTTCTTTTTCTTCTAATTAATATCATAGTTTGCCTTTTTATAGAAATGCAATGCTTTAATCGCTCTCTTTTTCACCGGAGTGGCTCCTGCAGAGTACCGAAGCTGTGACACCATATAAATCTATTCTTAGAATTCCCCAATTTTTTCTTCATTTTCCGAAAGATCATAAAAATGATGTCCAAAAAATGTCCAAAACCAGTTGAAAATGTTAGGTATTGGCTGGGATGTGACCATCTGAATGAATAGATTTCCTATAGGAGCTAAGTGTATATTAGTCTGGTTCATCATGGACCTAATAAAGCGGCTAGCAGCAAGTGAAGGGCCTGCGTTAAAACTTTGAAAGGGATGATAATAGTTCTTTTTGATTTTTAAATAACCTTGAATTATAAATTGTGGGATATCTTTGTTTTATTTAGTTGAAATATCCCAGAAATGGGTATTTTTATTGAAATCTTTGGTACAAGCAAATTACTGTAAAATTTGAGACTCAAACATTGTGGATTCACAAAAAGTATTTTGTTATATTATTAACTACAAGTAATCCATATTTGCCACTCTCCACCAAGGTGTGAAATGGGTATCTGGGTTTTTATTCCTTGAAATGCAGTGGCTCTGTTAAGGCAGCCAGAGCTAAGGCCAGCACATAGGGATGTTATATCATAATGTGAAACATTTGTGGACTATAGAAGAACTGTTTGTTATCATTATTTTTGGAAGAAAAAATATTATTTCATGAAAGGGCAGCTCATTCCCTCTACAGCAGCAAACAAAAACAAATAATACCTTGAAAGACAAAGTGTTTTGAGCAACAAGAAATGTAAACTTTCTTTATTAAATTTCCAACATCGAACAATCTTGAAAGGCTTTGTTTTAAAAATCTATACCATGACATCTCCGAGTTAAACTTCCAACGTATTCTTTCGACATTAAACTTGATGTACATGATTTCTCTAACAAATATTCTGAGTGGAAAAATACAAGGAAACGGCCACTGTAAGAAATTTTAACAAGCCAGGAACAAATGGCATATTTCAACCAACATGAACATAGTAAACACACATCAAATTGGAACAGTACTTAATTTGATATTTGTCAATATCTGTATTGTTTTACTATTGTATACATGGATCGTCTTGGAAATTCTCAGATATATTTTGCTAGTATGTTCAAATCACTTGGCACCAAATTTCTCAGGACTTATTTACAAAAAGCTACAAATACGAGACAAATAAAATGTCACTAGCTACCATAGTAATAAAACATGTTTAAAGGTAAAGACCAGTATTAGAAACGCACCAATTTCAAAAAATGAAATGGAAGCTCTCATTACCAATCATGTGAAGGAATATGTTTTGACTATACATGATAAAAAATTTGCTGGGAAACCGCCTTTTAATTCATATATTTGGTAAATTTGTTTCTCTCATGGTCTGTGAGAGATATAGGGTAGTCCCATATACATCTTTCTGTGTATAGTGCTTGTAACTTTACAAAGAATGGGCCAAATTTCTTATCATTTTGATGATTCCAGAACCTTGCAGATGCTAGATGCTAGATGATCAACCTTTTCTGATCGATTCCACGTT
Organism: Hemicentrotus pulcherrimus; assembly: GCA_003118195.1. Taxonomy (NCBI): domain Eukaryota; kingdom Metazoa; phylum Echinodermata; class Echinoidea; order Camarodonta; family Strongylocentrotidae; genus Hemicentrotus; species Hemicentrotus pulcherrimus. The sequence continues at coordinate 141,665 of BEXV01000276.1, read as the reverse complement.
TCTCTCACAATGCAATCGCATGACCATAACTGGTCTTTACCTTTAAGCCCCAATTTCTTATGTAGATTACGAATGTCTCAAAGCACCTAATGTTGTTGGTTGAGGACTTGAATCATACTTTGTACATATTTTAGAAGTGTAACATTGAAATTCCATCACCCGATCGGTCCAGTCCTTTTATACAGCAAATAAAAACAGGAGAAAAAAAAACAACTATAAAATCAATGAGCAATGATCACGAAATAATTTTCTCACCTTTTGATTTGGTCCTTAAGTAGTAATTTAGAAATTGAATATTAAAGTTCCTAAATGTTACATGATATAATGGTGTAGGATTCAGGTTAAAAAATGAATTCCTTATAGAAACAAGTATTGTTTCTATGTGATTTGTTTAAAGTTTCACTTGAAGAAGAAGAAATGCAGCAGCTTAGTGTTGCTAGCAACTTCCCATTTATCATCTAAAATCAAAGAAATTAGACAAAAAGTTTTAGAGGGCTCACCAAAATTGTACACGACCTTTGATCTTTTTTCTCTTGTCGTGTCATGTGTAGTGTCTACGAAATATTATAAATTTAACTATTTGGCATTCAAGGGATTTGGTTCCCTGTAACAAAGAGTTATCTTACATGCAATCAGCCAAATTCTGAATTTTTTTTACTTCAATGATGTAATTATTCTGAAATGTTTCTACTCTACAACCAGCTAAGAATGATATCTAGTTTTTTGTACCAAATATCTCAAAAAATTACCCCCATGACAACACAAACTCGAACATACACTTACAATTTTTTTTAAAACAATGATACGTCTCAGTCTTGAACAAAAATACCCTAACTTTCCTCTCTAATAGCCAATATTCTGACCATTTCCTGTGCTCTTTTTATCTAGATCATATTCTACATTATTGATATTTTACATGAATTTACAACTTTGGTGCACAAAAATAGACAGGTATCATTAATTTATTGTACAAGATGAAATATATTTACACAGGTCCAATTTGGACTAGATGGTATGAACAAATCTACTTCCCGGGCAATTCCCAATGCAATGTGCCTAGATATTCCATGCTCTTTGGAACAAGTCTTCCAGCAAAGAAAGATATACAGTGACATCTGAGTATAAAGAACACTCAAGAGAGACAGGAAAAATCAGTCTTTACAGACAGGTGGTTTTTACAAATGTATGTGCAGGTTTATTTAGTACAGGTTTCAATATGAAACACTGTTCAAGGAAAGCAAAATATGCGATCTTTACAGACAGGTGGTTGCTAAAGCAGGTAACTAGTACAGACAAACCTGTCTATAGCGACCGCCCAAAGGAAACACAAAAAGTGGCCTTTGTACACAGGTTCCTTTAGTACATGATTCAATGAGAAACCATTTTCAAGGAAACGACAAATGTGGCCTCTGTAGACAGGTGGTCTTTGTAGACAGGTGGTTGCTAAAGCAGGTTACCTGCATGTTGTGGTCACCTGTAATAGTAGCCATCAGCCGACTATAGAGACCACCGTGAAGCCTCGTTCACATAATGATTTAAACCGTCTAAAAAAACACTGCCACAAGGTAAAATGAAGTGAGGGCAGAGTGCTTTGCATTTACGCAACTTGCAACAGTCAGGTGAGCAAGTGTGATCAGGGCATTTATTGCATGTAGCTTCTCATTTACAGTGGAACCTCGTTATAATGAGGTGCTTGGGACCATGGAAATGACCTTGATATATCAGGAATCTTGTTGTATCAGGGTTTTTTTTTTTTTAAATACCAAGAGCTGGGACTAAGAAAATCAAATCAGAGCTCATTACAATGGGGTTCCACTGTACATGTAAAATTACTTTTGGTGGTGGTTTACCACAATGTGCGTGAACAAAGTGTTACTGTCCGTCCTGATTTTTTTAGAAAATACGTGCCGCAGAACCTTGGTATCATTATAGACATGGTATGAATGTGTACTTGAGAAATGGTGACACTTTACATTCAGCATGTGAAACACAATTTTGATAGCTTGCTGTAAACATGTATCTTTGAGCAATCAACACTTTAGTAGTGGGAACGGTCCCTTTGTAGAGCAAGTGTGACCACGCTTCAATTACACTTATAGCTGCATGATATATGGGATGGTTCACACTGTCTGTTTCTGCAGAATACTGTAGAACCTTAAGAACACATAAGTCTCAAAGTGCATCACAGTAGTATGTGCTTCTCCTGCTCCCATTGCCGATAATGTGGCCTGAAATTTGTTGAACTTCTTGTTATATATCTGATAACACAATAGATATGTTTTGCAAATACAGATGCACTCATTAAGTTCTAATTCACAGCAGCCATTTTTAGGTGACTGACCTAGTCACGTGTGAATGAAGCTTAAGTGAGAGTATGGTCACACTTGCAAATGTACCCTAAGATCCAAAGAAGATGGAATACGAATGAATGCTGTCAGATGATTGGCCTGCTGGTCCGGGTGCTATCTCCGACTGGTCATTCTCCTTGTCTGCCTCCTCTGCTCGTCTCGTTCCCGCTGCTTCGCATCGAACCATGGCAATTCAAACTCACTGTAGTGAGATAGAGAGAGAAAGTGAGAGATGGGGTAAAATTATCGAGAGCTCTTGTAATAAAACAAGATGCATTCAACGAGACTGACAAAAGGTGCATCAATTTTACAGAGGGAGATATTATATTCTTAAATGATGTAAGTACTCAATGGCAAGATTGTTATTCTATACATATTTTTCGTATCATCACCATCAGATTGATTAAAGGGACTGGATTGGCAGTTTCCATGTGCAGAAGGCCATAATTCGCTGACACCAGACTTGGTGAAAATACCATTAATAGGAGTTCAAATCTGCACACAGCAAACCCATTGGCCAGTCAGGAATTTCCCCCTAATCGCTCGGAGAGCTTCGAGTGAGGGAAAAGCGAAGCATTACATAAGGTCTAATGGTCATAAAACTGAAGGCTAACCCTGGTGATTGATAACACCTGTTATTGGGTAAACACCCAAACGGTGTCTAATTCCCCATGAGAGCTGACTTCTATGTGACTTTAAAATACGCCTCCCATGAGCATCTGCCTCAAAGTATACTTCGTGAAGTACTAAAACCTTACCAAATTCTCAAACAACCCAAATTTTAACAAACAATAAGATCAGTTTATGATCTACAAGTTCGCCAAAATAAAATTCATTTTTTGTTAAATGAAGGTTATGGTAGCTATAAAGCTTTTCATTAATAATCAATATATGACCGAGGAATATATCCGAACTCCTCTGATTTTAAAGCTGGGATACAAATCAATTTTATGCAATTAGCCTACATACATAATTTCCAAACGTGTTGGAGCCTCATTTATTCAAAACAAAATACAGCCTGAAGAGACCTGGAAGGGATATGTCTTAAATCAGACTGAAGCATGTATGAAAGGTCATTAACAAACATCCTAATTCTGAGATTCCATGACTTTTTTCTTTAATTTTTTTTTTACAACATACAAAAAAGACGGAACAGACAAGACAGCTTACTTTGGTTTAACTGTAGGGACTTGAACACCGAAGGTGATGACTGGAATCGTATCATTCATCTCGATGTATTCAGCTAAAACAAAAATAAAAGAAGACAGAATTGATCAATGCCATGGACATATATATTACATGGATGATTGTCATTCATGAATATGAGATCAAATATAGAGTACATTCTGCTGAGTCAATTTCAACATATCATGAGTGGGTTTTTTCATAATTAAAAAGGAAAGCACACATTTGAAATAACCTAGAATGCAGAAATAATTGTTTAATATCTATTCATCTCCAATAAAAAAATAAAAAATACAATGTACGTCCTAGTCAATTCTTTTATATTCTGATAACAAATAGAAATACAGAATACAGATGTTGATGGTAATAACAGAATCAATAGAACTTTACGGGATAGTACTCAATACTTTGAGTTGGTTATGAAAGTCTTTGGATTGTTGGTAGTACTACCACATGCTTGTCCAAGCTTGACCCATGTGTATATTGTCATTCAAACCGCATACATTAAATGCTGCTAGGTAGGACAAACTTTTTTTTAAACTTTTGATTACATTACGAAATGGCCAATCAACAACCACATCTGCTACAAAGATAGAAAGAAATGTCCTTCGTTGGAATGGCAATATACACATGGGTCAAGCTTCAGGGAAAAAAATACATGGGGGCTCAGGGCGAATAAGCCCCCGAAATGCCCAAAAGAGCCCCCGAAAGACTTAAAAGGGCCCCCAAATTTTGCATAGAGTTCAATGCAAAATAAAATTAAAGAGTGTTATTTTCATGCAAGCAAGCATGAAAAGTAGCCTCCAAATTTTTTTAAGTCATTTTTTCCCTGTCAAGCTTGTACATTACGAAAATGGCCTATTCAACTTCAAAGAGGTGGGAGGGGCTTACCGTCATTCTCTACCGGATAGAACGTGGTCAGTATATGCTCCCATTGAGCATACTCCCTCTGCTTCTGTTTATTGACCAGTCTCTCGTGTTCCCTCAGCTCTCGTATCCTCTGGATGTCCCACCTCTTCCGCTTTCTTTCGTCCTGCTCCAGCTTACCGTGCCGCTGCTCTAACACCGCATCGCTGCACTCCTGACAAAACGACAACCAAAGTAATAAAAAAGAATAATTGGTTGGAATGAAATGGGTGTAGTCGTCTATTACTATGAATATATAAATAAGGTACATGTATGTAACAGGGTCTGTATCAAGAGCGTAGCCTTGTTATCTTAATAGCAGCCTAACTTTTCTCAAATTTTGAATCCTGACTTTACAGTTACAAATATGACTCAGATGTTGGTGGAACATCATTTTTGTAAAGACATCACATAGTTTCTCTTCTCATCTCAATCACTTATTAGCTGATAACTTCAGAATACATTTACTTAACATTTTGGTAAATAGTGTAATAGAAACATTTGAAAGGTTATCCTATGTATCAGACATGTGCATGAAACTGCATGTACACTACAGTACATGTATTTAATGCCTCCTTCTATCCCCCAACCCCCTTCATGATCTCTCTTCCTTTCTATATCCCTACCCAAATCTTCTCATGGAAAACAGTATATCTTATCATCGAAAACAGTATATCTTATCATCGAAAACAGCATATCTTTTCAAAATGAACAAATCTTTGTTCACTATTTTGGTTAAAAAAGTGTGAAATCAAATTTCACTTCTGTTCTGCATTATTTTCGTTTGCAAAACAGTTGAGATGAAATTCACTACCTTTTGTATACGTTAGCAAAGCTCACCTTTACATGATCTCAGCTAAATAATAGTATTTTAAAAAAGACTCTAACTCTGGCACATACCAAATAATGAACAAAGATTTGTTCATTTTCAAAAGAAATACTTCTACTACTAATAATAATATCAAATATTTAGGAGCGCTAAAAACAATAAGTACCATAGCGCTTACAAATACAAATTTATGAAAAGAGGACAAAAATGTACAGTACAGGAAGTATATCACATAGATCATCATTGGGGGAAAAGGTGAGTCTTGGGGAATCTTTTGAAAGTGGCAAAACAGGTAATTTCCCTTTAATATGTTCGAAGTACATGTACCAGATAACTTGCACATTTAATTGATTACATGATTTACCTCGGGAGCATCGGAGGATGTAGTCGGAGCAGGAATGGTGACGACCCGCCATGATGGAACTAACAGAGAGAGAGAGAGAGGAAGAGAGAGAGAGAGANATCCTCTGGATGTCCCACCTCTTCCGCTTTCTTTCGTCCTGCTCCAGCTTACCGTGCCGCTGCTCGAACACCGCATCGCTGCACTCCTGACAAAACAACAACCAAAGTCATAAAGTCCATGAACAATCGGTTGGATTAAAATGGGGATAGTCGTCTATAACTAGTACTTTGAATATATAAATAAGGTAATGGGGGCCTGAAACAAGAGCATAGCCTTGTTATCTTAATAGTATCATAACTAGTCTCAAAGTTGAACCCTAAATAAGCATGTAGAACTACAAATATAACTCAGAAATTGGTTCAACATAATAAAGGACATCACATTGCTCCTCTTCTCTTTAATCACCTATTTGCTGGGAACTTCAGAAGTACATTAACTTTTCTAAATGCTTTCCTATGTATCAGACATGTGCATGTATCTAATACGTCCTTCTGTCCCCCAACCCCCTACATGACCTCTCTTCCTTTCTATATCCCTACCCAAATCTTCTGATCGAAAACAGTATATCTTTTCAAAATGAACAAATCCTGTTCATTATTTTGGTTAAAAAAGTGTGAAATCAAATTTCACTTCTGTTCTGCATTATTTTCATTTGCAAAACAGTCAAGATGAAATTCACTACCCTTTGTGTACGTTAGCAAAGCTCACCTTTACATTATCTCAGCGAAATAATAGTATTTTTAAAAAGACTCTAACTCTGGCACATACCAAATAATGAACCAAGATTTGTTCATTTTGAAAAGAAATACTAATAATAATGATAATATTGAATATTTAGGAGTGCTAAAAACAATAAGGTATCATAGCGCTTACAAATACAAATTTATGAAAAGAGGACAAAAATGTACAGTACAGGAAGTATATCACATAGATCATTGGGAGAAAAGGTGAGTTTTGAGGGATCTTTTGAAAGTGAGAAAACAGGTAATTTCCCTTATGTTATCTGTACATGTACATGTACAGATAACTTGCACATTTCTAATGATTATATGATTTACCTCGGGAGCATCGGAGGATGTAGTCGGAGCAGGAATGGTGACGACCCGCCATGACGGAACTAAAAGAGAGAGAGAGAGAGAGGAAGAGAGAGAGAGAGAGAGGAAGAGAGAGAGAGAGAGAGAGAGAGAGAGAGAGAAGGGAGAGAGGATGATGAGAGAAAATTATGAAAGGTATCATTAAAATCAGGCTACATGTCAAAACCCCCCCCCCCCTTCCAAATGCTTTATTAAAGACTATGTCACATGTAATATCTGTGAGTGCAAGAAAGAAAGCTACAAGTGAACATAGACTTGGAAATCTGTAAAAAAATAATTCATGATTAATGCTATTCCTGTATTCTATGCAGTGATGTAATTGACACCTTCATGTAAGCCTGAGGAAATTACATCACTGACTGCAAGATGAATAATCTTCAGGAGTGGGTCCTAATTTTCTTGGCAGCACAAGTCTTTACATCAATCCTTTATACTGCTCCCCCGTCGACCAAGAGTGTTTCTTGGCAACTGGCCTTACATGTAAGTCACCCTGTAATGCAGTTTTACATACATACATGTACATGTAGATGTAGATGTAGATAGCTATGGAACTTAGTTTATCAGTGATTATTTCATTATCCCCTTCATCGTCCCCCC